>CM024636.1:17079319-17160016 GCA_014182715.1 Eucalyptus cloeziana | reverse complement strand
GTTAGATGGAAAGTCCTTCTAATTGTATCACTTTGATTTATAATGATGAAAATAAGGAAAGAAACCATTTTATTTAAAGATTACATCCATTAGATGGAGTTGGACATCTAGCTATAGCCATATGAATGTGAAAACATGAAGATAGGAGTAAATCTATTGAAACTTTTGTAGAGAACAGCTTGACCTTTGATGATTCCGTGAATTTTCTGTAATTTTAGAAATAGAATTTGACTTCAGATCCTTAATGAAAGTTGTAGAACACATATGTAGGAATAACATATCAAACATTTAGAAGAAATGAACAAGGTTTGATTGATGAGACGATTTTTCTATGAAAATGCTAAATCTGGAAATTTTACAGAATGTTAGCAAGGAATACCGCAATTGTTTCTCTTGATACTTAAGGAATTTGACTTGGTGTTCTTCATGAAAAGTTTTCCTTTTGGTCTCATATATAACATGTCAAAATTTCATAATTTTCTGAGTTCATTTAGTATTTATTTCAAAATTTTTACCAGAACTGTACATTGTAAAAATCGAGCTGTACTGTTTTCGAATTTTCACAAAATGTCCCAAAGGTGAATATGTTTCGAAGGGTTATGTGATATGATGTTACTGGCTGTGGATATTAGTGCAATATTGAGATTAAACAGAGGGTCCACGAGACATCTTGTTTTTGGCATTTGAAAGTATTTTTGTAAATTAAAATGTTAATTGTTACCATTGAACCCTCGGGTCGATGATGCCCCAAGAGTCGGGATGCCCAAAGGATCGAATGAGTCGATGCCTTGTGGATGCCGAGTGGCCTTAATGGCTGAATGCTGGAGGTTTTTCCTCGGGAGTTTCGAGATGCCCGGTTGTATGCTAGTCGGTATGTAAATTTGGAGGACCGAGGTAACCATTCTCATGGTGAGCCTCGGAGGATTTCCTCATGATGCCGGGTGGGGTATGAGACGCTTGGAGGTGTGATATGCTCCAGATGCTCGGTGGCCCTAGTGGCTGAATGCCGGAGGCTTTCGTGATGCCACGGTGGATGCGAATGCCCGGAGGGACGCAAACATTGGTCCTCCGGGGGATGAAATCTTTTGAATGATAAATTGGATGATCCTACTATATATATGTGTGTTGGTCTGGTTATAGAACTAAGTTGTATGGCATGGAATGGAACATGTCATTTCAGTTTGGCCCTATGATCGAGACTTGTGTAACTGGACATGATATATTTTGATCCATTGAAACTGCATTTGCCATTGCATTGAAGAATTTCATGATTTTGATGCATGCTTATTCTTTAACTACTTGTTTTTGTCTATCTTGCATGAATCTGGATATTGATGGTAATGCTTGATATAGTTTGATGAATCTTTTACTGCTGAGTGGTTGTACTCACTCTGTTTGGGGACTAACGTTTCAAATTAAAAGATGCCTCTACTGCCTGTCATACGCGGTACTTTTTACGGTGTCCCAGTCGACGTTGAGTGCACATGTTCAGAGCACACTCATGTAGGGATTCGAGGATTGGTTTTCATTCGAGTACGGGTTCTAGTCATGTATGACGTCGAATTGCCTGATGGTCCCATGGTTCAAGAGTTTTTGTCAGTGCACGTTCGTCGTGATGGGATAATGCTAGGGATGTTGTCGCTGCCGCCAGCCGATGGACTAGGCTGGGTGTGATCATGTGTGATGGGTAGCAGATGAAGCTTTTTTTGGATTGCCGGCACTGCCTGATAGACTTTTGTATAAGACTGAATGGAAAGGAAAGCCATGTGAAGGTTGGGTTATCTTTTGAGTATGTAGCCGAGTATAGAAAACCACGGCAAATTTTGGTGTAACGACTTATGATGTCTATCAAGCTTATGTAAATAAAAATGCTCGGCTTTATCTTATAAAACTATCTAGTGGGTGTGCATCATTTCAAAACTTTTGAGATAGGGAGAGGTGATATCGCTTCCGTTATACAATTATAATTGCGCAGGGACCGATCTAAAAGTTTTAAACCCCTAGGATTGATAGATCTTCATGTCAAGTAAGAGAAAGGTAAGCGAACTGTGGCGACCCCAACGGATCGGGGGCCGTTTCAGGGGTGCCACAAGTTTATAAGGCTTGGGGTCCCTTTATCTGTGTAACGCGTTTCACTTACGCTTCCGCTGCATTGAAAACAAACCCGTGAGGGAGGACAGGCCGGTGGGCTGTGCCTCCAAAGTGAACAATATTGGGTTGGGGCGAGGTGGCCGTGGGCCGAGGCCTCTACCCTAGACGATGCGTTTCACTTACGCTTCCGCTGCGCTGAAAACAAAGCCATGAGGGAGGAGGTTGCTACGTGCATGCCTTCAAAGCGGACAATATTATGGCTTGGGAGAGGGCAGGCCAATGGGCCGCGCCTCTGCCCCTGCATGATGCGTTTTAAAGTCGTGAGGACTCAGTGTCCAAAGCGGACAATATTACACAGTGGGGCCCGGGTCGTTACAAATGATATTAGAGCCAACTCTCGACTGGGTGTAGGGCCACAGCAAGGACGCTGTGCTCTTAAGGGGGTGGAGAGTGTGACAGCCCAAGGAAGGGGAATGGGTCCTCTCTAGTCCCACATCGCTTAGGGAGGGATTCCTAACCTAGTTTATAAGGCTTTGGGTCCCTTTATTTGTGTGACGCGTTTCACGTACGCTTCCGCTGCGCTAAAAACAAACCCGTGAGGGAGGACGGGCCGGTGGGCCGTGCCTCCAAAGTGGACAATATTGGGTTGGGGCGAGGTGGCCGTGGGCCGAGGCCTCTACCCTAGACGACGCGTTTTAAAGCCGTGAGGACTCAGTGTCCAAAGCAGACAATATTATACAGTGAGGCCCGGTTCGTTACAATTGCCATGAGTTATGCATAAAAAGTAACGTGTGTTAAAGTAAATAATAAATATGAGTTTCCTAATCTATGTGAGATCTGGCCCATTTCATTGCGCTTGGAATTTACTTATGTTGCAAGAATTATGATAAATTTAAGGGTAAATCAGAGAAGTGAATCAATAAAGGTCCTCATTTGTGTTGGAAAGATTGTGATAAACTAGACGGGACAACTTAGTATTCCAAGTTGAAAGAAAACTGCCATGAGAGCATCATGACTGCACACATCAATGGCTGCACATGTTAGGTCAAACAGAACGTTATAAATAAACTATCGATTAATTAAGCATTACAATCTTGATCTGACAATAGAATAATATATGCCACTTTCATTAAAGACTCAAAATGCAAGTTGAGCAGGGGCATCTATCATCTAGTGCTTCGAGTGTGTGCTAGTTTTCACTTATTCTAGCTTCGTCCAATAAGAAGCAACACAAACTCCTCAAGAAATAGGTGAAATTTTATCTTGCATTTATACCCTAGTGGATCATTCTTTAAATTAAAGTGGTGTGATTCTTTTACTCCTTTAATTGCTCTTGCTTTTGTGGGGCCATATTCCTTAGAAAGATCAATTACCGATTGTGTTATCAAGGACAACCTATGTTAGAAAAATAATTCAATGGCAACCGTTTAGTATTTTCCTTTTTCTTTTTTTTTGGGATTTTATCCGTACAATGTTATCACAAATCATATGCTTAAGTCTACATTTTCCTTGTTCAATGAAAGTCCAAGTAGAGCATAAAATGGATGACTAAATGACAAATTTAACGAAACCGATACATTACCATAATGATCTCAGTACTATTATGATTTAATCTAAGCAAGTGCTAATCGAATGCTTATGAGCTAAGTAAAGCTATATGCATGACCAAAACGGTAAAAAGATTCCAACTTTTTGGGTGGATGAAGGCGCAGGTAAAAGGCCAACACTACGTAAAAACGACGAGGAGAATACTTCAAAAAATCGTAAATAACAAACTACACACATACTGGATGTAAGGTAAAAGCAAATCTAATGCAACGGAAACGTGCTGGATGAAGCAAAATTACACAGAGAAACAACGAGGTCACTCCATGATACTTCAAGGGACCAAACATGGACCAAACATACTTTGTCCAATACCATCATGCCATGGGAATAACTAGGCGACCCGATTCAGCCCCAGACAAGTTCATGTGAAGGGGATTAAGACTGCGAATTTCATATCAAAATAGCGTGAGAAACGAATCCTACCCCTTTTGATTCTCAAGCTTTTTCTTCCTCTCACAGCTTTCTAATCTAGTCTAATTCTGGTTTTCCTTTACCGACCAACTCTCACTCAAATCTCCCTTTTTGAATTCTCCAGCCACCGAAAGCCATCCCCTTTGAAGCTCACGATCGGTTTTACTTTGTTAAAGAGTCCTTATCTCTCGTATTCCTCTCTTTTAGAAAAAAGAACCACCGAATCCTTTTCTCATTTGGTTCTTCAAAAATCCGCTACAAAAACCAATTGAGCGCAATGGTCCCCGAACCACACTCGGCGACTCCTATCGCATGCATTTCGCTTCACAAAAACCAAAACGAAACGCAGAGAGAGAGAGAGAGAGAGAGAGACCACCAACGACGATGCAGAGGGTGGCTGAGCTTGTGAAAGCCGTCGTTAGTATGACGACGAAGGGGGCCTCGGGTATGACAACGTTGTGCTGGAGCAAGAGCGTTTTTTCTATGGCGGAGGAAGTCGCTAAACAGCTGGTCATCATTGGACCCGAGGTTCTTCTCTTCGGAGTTTTGAAATGCTTCCTTGGTATGCTTTTGCCTTTTTCTTTCATTTTTTCTTTACCCATGTTGCCTTAAGGGTTTACCCATGCATGGCATTTTCGCACCCACTGAATTTCTGAATGGAGAAAATAATATACTTCTCCGTTCACTTATATATACTTAAGAAAAGGGAGAAATATGCATGCACGTAGTGCAAAATCTACTCTTGTGTGAACATGTATAGATAGCTATTGAGAACTTTTGACGTGTTGTGTTTGGTAGGTGGAACTGGGGGGATGGGTTCAGCCGCCATTTTTATTTTGGAGGTTATCATCAACTCAAGACCGTGGAAAAAGGATTAATCAGAAGAGACAACGGCACTGCTTGAGGGGAACTGCTAAATTTTCTTCTTCTTCTTCTTCTTCTTCTTCTTCTTCGTCTTCTTCTTTTCCCTCGGTGGCTTTGGTTCTAGGCTTTATCGTTTTTATACTGTGGTTTTTGTACTGCATGTTTGTGTTATATGGTCTATCCTTTGGTTAGGTAGCCTTGCACAACTTAATGACATGTTCACCATCGAATCTTCTTCATGTTAAATGAAAGTTGAGCTCTCAAAATATAGAAAGAACAAACGAAAAGGAAGTGAAAGAGCTAAGCACTTAAGTTATTCCGCTGTGCATTCTATAAGTTATAATTAAGGGCATTTATTTCATTATTGATGCCTATGTAAACAAATCAAATGTGTGACAAATTTTTCTAGATGATCTAATCAAACATTGGAGACTGATATGGGATCGACACCTATTTAGACTTTGTAATTAGTTCTCGAATTTGCATGGGTGTGTTTGGAAGCATGGACATAGGTAAGTAAAGTTGGGATAGCAGCGGACCCTTATTTCCACCAATGGACCTTGAATTGACCTATGAAGGCCATGAGTGGACTAATATGTGCAAAATGGAGTGCTTCTATTGGAAGAAGATTCATCATAGGCCTGAGAATTTTGTGCATTAAATCTTGGAATAATATATTGTGATTTAATGATGTTTCCTGAATATTGTATGTTATGTATGAACAAATTTTCATACGTCGGTTCTTTAATCAAATATTTACAAGTGTTCCTCCAAGTAAGCATTTTACCGTGCACATTTCAATTTCTTGATGGGAATCTTGGGTATAATGAGGTGGCAAATAATTGTAACTAGAGTTTAGATTAGCGAATACTGTTTTTCAACCTCCCATTGGCCAGACTGAAATCAATTTATTAAGAAAGATCGCCATATGAGGCTGATACATTTTGCCTCAAGAGAACATCGTGATTTCTTAAAGAGCTTGGCCACGTAGCGAAGCTCATGCACCAGTCGGGATATTTTTCTGGAGGGAGTTTGAAAACACTGCGGTAACCAAGGTGCTCGAGAACTGTCTAGACGCGTAGTGGTGCTTCGGTGAGAGATGCGGTGATGAGGTTTGCCGTGGCTGCAGCGGCCGAGATTTTTCAAAAGAGGCTTTTTACGCAAGGCGCGTTAACTTTTTGGTGACATTACTCTTTTTTCTTTATTATAGAGGATTTTATGCGGATTTTTTTTTCGTAACAGTTCGTTCTCTTGGCCGGTCTCGACTGATCTAATCCTCATCTTGAAAATTTTTCATCCAAACTTCCACAATTCTTGGAACCGTGATCCAACTTGGCCAACTCATATCTAACTCCACAGCAAGGAGTTATAACCAATTCCACTATCTTTCGCCTCTCATGAAATTGAAGCAAATTACCACAATTTTGGAGTTATGAATTCCAGTTCATCTTGCATGTCTAGCCGTCCATCGGGCAGATTTTTTTTTTTTTTTTTGGTCAGTAAAAGGATGATATTAATAAGGAAAAGTATTACAGCCAGCCGCTAGTGCTTCGGCATATATGATGTCTTGGAGAAAGAAAGGGGGAAATACAGCCCAATTAAAAGAGGAGGAAGCACGATCATGGGCCTTAGCGGCCCAATCCGCAGCTACGTTGGCCACGTGGCGGCAGTGAACGAGGGTTAGGCGATGGAAGCGTGAGAGCCAAAAGGCAGCATCGAGGAAGAGGGCGCGATCCTCCCATGGCGGCGCTTTGCGCTTTGTCAGGGTATCCACCAAGATCTAGCTATCAGATTCAATCACCAACGATTCATGATGCAGCTCTTGGCGATGAAGATACTGCAGAGTGAGCATAAGGGCGATGGTCTTGACCTGCAAAGCTGATCGCGCAGGAAAGTGGCGTGAGAAGCCATCAGTGAGCCGACCACGGTAATCTCTGCAAACATAGCCCATAGTTGCTTCTGTTGAGCCGGAGAGATAGGAGCCATCGATGTTCACCTTCAAAATCCCCCGTGCAGGAGGCTGCCAAAGACTACCCCTGTTCTGAAGCGAAAAACCTTTCCTTGACAGAGCAGTAGCGATGTGCCGATCCACATAGGTCGCTGCAAGTGCTGTCTCCACCACATGGGCAGATTAAAACGAACAAGTTTGGAGTCAAGCCCCCATTTTATTAGAAACAAACAAGATTTGTTTAATTCAAATGCATTGAATTTGTCTATCGTCGGAATGCAGAGATATGTAATAAAAGATGCGAGTGTCGGAATAAGCTGGGCAAATGTTTTCATTTGATAATCCAATAGGCGAACTTCTCGAACTCCACCGACGCCGAGAAAATATTAGGTGCCTCGACGATGCCACTTTCAGCATCGCGACCGACCATCACCTTCTGTCCGATGCCATGGAGCTCTGGCCAATTTAAGACCACCACCTGCCGACGGCAGCGGAGACTGACGAGCAGAGTTGATGGACCGCCGCCGCCGACCGAAGCCGTGGAAACTGATGAAGCAGCTTGGTGGGAAAGATTCTCTCTTGAGGTTCTGGGCTTTCATGCTTGATTTTGAATTCGATTCGTGCGGTGCTGCAATTGCACTGGAACTTGAAGGATGTGTCCCGTGGATTTGTTCGAGAGACGTTGAATAAGGTGTTTCTTCGTAAGCTTAGTCTGTGGATGGTTGGTAGTGAATTCACTGGCAATCGACGTTACGCGCTGCAAAGAAGTAGGTGAAGTCTAGTTTCATTGGAAAACACAAGCACCGGTGAGTGAAACAATGGGAAGTAGCTTGTACGTTCATTCTACTTTTCAGGCAAAAACTGAGCCAATTTGAGTGCTACAGGTTGGGACTCCCTTATGCGAAACCAGGCCTTGTAGCAGACAACTAGCGATGGTGGGGTTTGGGGGATGGGTGCTTTTGAGGTGTCTAGGAAATGTGGACGTGTTGGATTCATGCAGATGTGCGGCGGGCAAAAGTTTTTCCAGGACTGTTGAATTGCGAGAAACATCAATTGCTGGGATAGGGCTCTTTCTCTATGTTTTATGCAGCGCTTGAAGAGGCAAAACCATTCAAGAATTAAGAAGATGCAGTGAGATGGCAAGCCAACAGGAAAGGTTGCTAGATAGTCTAGTCCTTTTACCACTTGTTGACTTTGGCATTTATGGAGAATTAAAAACCAAATTTACATGGAGCATGAGAGTAATGTGGACATCAGTTGTGCCCATGAATAACTGGTTAGGTGGTTATTTTTTTTCTCCCTGTGGATTGTGTGTCACGCCCCGATCCTTGGGCACGCACACATCCTTCTACTTGGTCAATTTTAGAATGCGATATCCTAGGACTAAGGGTCTATTTGGTAACCATCATAATAGTGCAAGATTCTGATTTTTTGTTCCCAGAATCAGTTTGGGATAAGAATCGCGTTTGGTAAAATTTTTGTTCTTGGGAACAAATTTGTTTAGGACGAGAATCAAGAAAAAAAAAAAAGTTGATTCTTGTTCCGAGAACAAAATTGAGAATCAAAACTCTTCTTCTTCTCTTTTCTTCTTTTTCATCAATTGCCATCCCGCGACCGCCGCCCGCCGCCACCGGTCACCGACAATTGGTTCGGCGAGCTCGCTGGAGGCTCTCGTCCCAGCCTGAAAAAAAAAAAAAAAAAATAGGAGAAAAAAAGAAAGAAAGAAAAAAAGAAGAAAAAATAATAAAAAAAAAACTAAAAAGAAGAATAGGAGAAAAAATAAATGATAAAATAATAAAATAATAAAATAATAAAAAGAAAATGAAGAAAAAAGGAAAATAAAGAAAATAAAGAAAAAGAAAATTAAAAAATTAAAAAAAGGAAAAAAAGAAAAGAAAAGGAAAAAGAAAATAAACAAAATAAACAAAAAAAGAAAATAAAGAAAAAAAAAAAAACAAAGAAAGAAGAATAGGAGAAAAATAAAAAATAAAATAATAAAAATAAAGAAAATTAAAAAAAAAAAGGAAAAAGAAAAAAAGAAAGAAGAATAGGAGAAAAAATAAAAATAAAAATAAAAATAAAAATAAAAAATTATAAAATAATAAAATAATACTAAAAGAAAAAGAAGAAAAAAATAAAATAAAGAAAAATTAAAATTTAAAAATTTAAAACACAAAAAACAAAAAAAAAAAGCAAAAAATAATAATAATAAAAAGGAAAAAAATAAAAGAAAAGGAAAAAATTATTTAAAAATTCAAATAAATTGATTTGGAACATAATTAATGAACACGGTACCAAACGCAATTCTATTCCATAATCAGAAATTTTGTACGATTCCAAACACGTTTTTTACTCGGGATCGATTCAGGAACAAAATAAAAATAATCATTTATGATCGAATTTGTTCCTGGGAACGAATCGTTACCAAACGCGCCTAAGTATCGCCAACCCTTTCATTTTTAATAGTATATGCGGAAGCGATTATAAATCCCCGACAATAAAATGATGGGATAGAAAAGCGAGAACCATATTTTTCATAGTGAAAATTCACAACCACACCTTTTTACAAACATCTCATAGTATTCTACAATACTATATACGTAAGTCTAATCTAACATCTATTCACATGCAGACAAGGTCTAACAAGACAGGATGGGATCTCAGTCCTCATCCAGGTCGTACTCGAGGTCATCATCCCGGTCATCCTTGGTCTCCTCAGAGTCAATCTAATCCTCTTCAAGTTCTTCATCTTCTGCTGGCTCGTCAACAGGGCTACCCAACTGGTAATCCTCCTCCGGTCCCTCCTCCTTCGGTTCCTCTTCTTCAAGCTCTTCCCACTCCTGGTCCTCTTCCTGTCCCTCCTCTTGCTTGATGATCTCACCTTCTTCCTCATTCCAGTTAGCACCCTCACCTGAGTAGATTGGTGACTTAGGATTGCCTTCAAGCTTGGGATCCTTAGAGCATTCACTACTGACCCACCCTTAGGGTTTGTTGTCCCCAGCCCAAATGCTGCCCCAAGGACGTATAAAGGCACATCGTCTTCTGGGATGGGACCCTCTTGCTGCCCATCGTGGTAGTAACGATACCACGATTGGTACTTGTGAGGCACCAGGTCATTATAACTAACATTAACCCAAACCTTGGACTCTATCAGCACGTACTCTAGTCCCTCAGGGTGGTGGTCTATTGGAAAGTGGTATGCTTCTTCGGTAATTTCTTGAGGGATACCAAAATGCCTAGGAGGAAGAGGAGGTGGAGGTGCATCCATCTAGGGACCCAAAATGTTGTCCCACAACCGAGATGAAACTACGTCTCAACAAGTTCTACCCCCTAAGACCCGATTAGTAAACCAGTACATCGTCCGGGTTGCCTATGCACTCACGGGTCAGAAGACTTACCTTGGCCTCAGATTCCACCTACATATTAGCACAGTTCAAATAGGCACCCAAGCAATCACATCACAGATTGATATCTCGATCAATCGACCTAGTCAATTTCATGTCAATCGGACCATTCATCGGTCATTTCAATTCAATCAATCAATTCACGACATCAGATCAAGCAATGATCAATCGACCTAGTTGATTACATGTCAGTTGGACCATTTCTAGGTCAGTTCACTCCTCACTATACAACCTCCAATATTATACTTAGTCACAGAGCTACATTAATGCTCTCGGGCGTCGTTTTTGCTAAGGTGACATAAGTGTTGGATAAATTCTCTTCAAATATTTTGAAGTTGACAAAACATTTCCATCAGTCTAGTCTGAAGACTTGCAGACACTACTGGCAAAGTCTGAAGATCAAAGTCTGACGATAACAAGACTCTAGTTTCAAAGTCTACTCTCATGGATAGTTTCCAGATCGTCAAGTTGAAACTTCTATTTTGATTCTATCTAATATGGTTTTAACTCCAATGGCTAAGGAATATCTTTCGACTGGATTTGACACTACAAGATCTTATATTCGTATTCGAATAAATCTAGATTCTCTAAGATTTGCAACTTATTTTTGGAAGGTTCTACTTATGGAAACCAAGATCCTAATTGTATGGGCGAGCAGGATTGATGGGCTATCAACACTTACCTTAAAGAGCTCGAGATCTCTCTAAATTGATTCTGTCCAACGGGTTGATTGAAAGAACTTCTTTGGAAGGTGCCAACGGTAATGAAGGCATGAAGAAGTATATAAGACAGACGCTCAAGTTGTTGAAGGGTGCCGGATAGAAGAATTCCAAAGTCTGAATCTCCTTGTTATTTTGTGATCTTACTCTTCGAGCAATACATGTAATCGAAAGAGAGACCAAAGTGTGGTGAGACCTTGAGGAAGTGTAGTAGAGTCTCTACACTGTGGAATCAAGGGCGTGATATTGTAAACACTCTTTTTGATTCTTAGTGAAATCCAGCCAGAAGGGCTGTCCGTGCGGGAGAGTGGACGTAGGTTTGATCTAAGCCGAACCACTATAAATCTGGAGTCTTGATTCCCTATCCCTAATCTCTTTACTTTTCATTACTTTCATTTGCAGCGTTTATTGTTTTTAATTACTTAATCTCTCATTCGGGTTAAAATTTATAAAATCGCTTTAGTCACCTATTCACCCCCCTCTAGGTGCTAATTCTAGTCCTAACAATTGGTATCAGAGCTTGTGTACTCGTTTATAAGAAGTGTCTTTACTTTTGAGTAAAAGATCTATGGCTAATATGTTGCCTGCAGGGTTGGTTGAAAGTCAAAGCAATACCAGACCTCCATATTTTGATGTAAAAGACTACAGCATATGGAAAAACAAGAGGAAAGCATTCCTAAGATCGAAAGATCCTTTGGAGTGGGAAGTGGTAGATAAAGGAATCATTCCTGCTGCTGCATCAGAATCAGAGAGAGGAAAAGAAGTTGCTAGTCCTATTCAGATGACTCAAGAAGAAATAACCAAGAGACAGACTCTTGACGCTAAAGCCATTTACTCCTTATATTGTGCTTTATCCCCTACTGAGTATAACGGAATATCTTCTTGTGATACAAGGAAAGAAGTTTGGGATAGGCTTCACATTACTTATGAAGGGACAGATCGAGTGAAGGAAACAAGGATCAATATTCTTTTGGGACAATATGAAGTCCTTAAGATGAGATCAGGAGAATCAATAACTGACATGTTTAGTCGTTTTACTGAAATTGTGAATGGTCTTGAATATCAGGGACATCTAATCTCAGGACATATGAAGGTCAACAAACTTCTACGTGGACTCTCTAAAGACTGGAATTACATTAAAACCTCAATAAGAAAAACACAGAGGATTGCTCCACTCTCTGTAGACGAACTGGTTGGGACTCTTCAGTCTTACGAAGTAGAACACACCAACGAAGAAGAAGATTCAAAAGGTAAGAAATCTATTGCCTTAAAGTCTAATGATTATTTTGATGTTACAGACTCTGAGGAAGATCTAGATGACGAAGAATTGGCACTCATGATAAAGAGATTTAGAAAGCTGAATAGAAAGGGAAGAAAATTCAATTGGAAGAAACAAAGCTCACAGAGGTTTCAAAACAAATCAACAGAGGAAGATGATTCTAACAAGGAAGTGACTTGCTTTGAATGCAAGAAAAAGGGACACATCAGACCCAACTGTCCTCTGTTGAAGAAAAGGAAAGACTGAGAAATACAGGAAGGCACTCAAAGCAGAGACTTGGAGTGATACTGAGTGTGAAGAGAGTGATGATGATTATGCCAATATCTGTTTGATGGCAAAATCTGATTCAGACTCAGACCTTGATACAGATACAGACTTAGACAGTGAACTTGAGGTTAGTAATCTGAAAATTCCTGTCAAGGTTTCTAAGTATATTGATGAACTGTGTCTTAGTCTAAAAACTTCTCTGAAGAGGATCTCCAAATTAAAAAGGGAGAATTCTACATTGAAGCAACAGGAAAAACTTTAGAAAGAAAAGTTTGAAAAATTGGAAAAGAACTTTACTATCTTGAAAGAAAAATCAGACTCTGTTTCCAAAGAAAATAATCTTTTGAAAAATGATATTTCTAATATATCAAAAAGATTTTGAAATGGTTCTGAAAAGTTGGATAAGATTCTTTCGATACAAAGACCCTATTTTGATAAGTTAGGTCTTGGTATGACTTCTGAAACTATTCCACTGATTGATTTCCCAAAGGTGAAGGAAAGAATCAAACAAAGACCAACCGGAACCTTTATAAAAATCATTTCCGAAAGTCTTTGTAAAACTGTTGCGTAAATGCTTTGAAATGTTCTAAGTGTCAAAGCTCGAACATTTTTAGAAAGAATGTCCTTTGGTTTGGAGACCTGTTAAAAGGAGTTGGGCAAAGACTGTTTATTGCTCTAACTCTTCTGGACCCAAGATGATGTGGGTACCAAAGAAAGCTTGAATTCTTTTTAATTGCAGGTCACTATCAAAAGGAAGATTAAATGGTATCTAGATAGTGGCTGCTCAAGACATATGATAGGAGACTCAAGTTGCTTCATAAAACTTGACCAGATAGATGGAGGAAAAATTTCTTTTGGTGGTAACAACAAAGAAAGAATTACTGGTCGTGGAACAATAAAGATTGGAAGTCTGTCAATCAAGAATGTTTCCTTAGTTGAAGGATTAAATTACAACTTGCTTAGCATAAGCCAGTTATGTGATACTGGATTCAAGATCAATTTTTTACTGGACGAAGACATGGAAATATCTATATTCTGGATGTGAATCTTGAAAGATCACAATGCTTGATATCAGTACAAGATGAAGCTAATCTATGGCACAGAAAGCTTGGCCACACCAATATGAAGCAAATCAGCAAGATCTCCTCCAAGAAACTTGTTCGAGGATTGCCTATTTTCAATTACTTAAAGTCTGATCTATGCACACCATGCGTACTGGGTAAATAGGTTAGAAACTCTTACAAACCAATAAGTAAAGTTTCCACTAATCGTGTATTGCAGCTTTTGCATATGGACTTATTTGGACCTACTAGAACGCAAAGCATTAGTGGAAAAAGGTTATGCCTAGTAATAGTGGATGATTATTCACGATTTACTTGGGTCTACTTTCTTACAAGTAAGTCTGAGACTTTTTCTCACTTTTCAAAGTTTGCTAAGAAGGTGCAGAATGAGAAAGGTTACACCATTTCAAGCATTCGTACAGACCATGGAGGTGAGTTTGAAAATCAAGACTTTACTAAATTCTGTGACGAATTTGGTTTTCAGCACAAATTTTCCTCTCCATACACACCAGAACAGAATGTGGTTGTGGAAAGGAATAATAGATCTTTACAAGAAATGGCAAGAACTCTTTTAATTGAAAGTAATATTTCTTCAAGATTTTGGGTTGAAGCTGTTTCAACTGCTTGCTATATTATTAACAGAGTGTTCTTAAGGCCAATTCTTGAGAAAACTCCTTATGAAATTTTTAAAGGAAAGAAACCAATTGTTTCTTATTTTCAAGTATTTGGTTGTAAATGCTTTATTCTAAAGAATGCAAATGATCGAGTTGGTAAGTTTGAAGAAAAATGAGATGAATGATTCTTTCTTGGTTACTCAACTGCTAGTAAAGCCTATAGAGTATTCAACAAGAAGACTCATACTATGGAAGAATAAATGAACGTCAAATTTCAAGACTCTCCACAAATTCTGCCAAATCAGATTGAAGAATCAGAATCTATTCCAGACTCTGCTAGATCTATCTCCCATGAAGCAGTTCAAAATTCAGAAGCAGTACAACAAGTTGTTGATAAAGAATCAACTCAAGAAAATGATCAACAACCTATCAGACCATCCAGTAACTGGAAGCACAAGTCCAGCCATCCCGAAGAACTCTTTATTGGAAACGTTAATGAGGGAATTCGAACAAGATCCAAAAAGCGTGAAGAGTCTAGTGCTGTAGTACTTATTTCTGAAATAGAATCCAAAAACATTGAAGAAGCCTTAGCTGATGAAAGTTGGATTAAAGCAATGCAAGAAGAGCTCAGACAATTCAGTATTAACGACGTTTGGGAATTAACTCCTAAACCAAAAGGTAAATATGTTATTGGAGCTAAATGGGTTTTCAGGAACAAAGTCTATGAAAAAGGTAAAGTGACAAGAAATAAAGCAAGACTCGTGGCTAAAGGATATACGCAAGAAGAAGGGATAGACTATGATGAGACTTACGCTCCAATAGCAAGGTTAGAAGCAATCAGATTACTACTTGCTTTTGCATGTTATAAGAATTTTAGGTTATTTCAAATGGATGTCAAAAGCGCATTCCTGAATGGATTTATACAAGAAGAAGTCTATGTGGAACAACCTCCTGGATTTGAAGACTCAAACAAACCAGACTCAGTATTCAGACTGAAGAAAGCTTTATATGGATTAAAACAAGCACCTTGAGCTTGGTATGAAAGGCTAAGTAACTTTTTAATTCAAAGTGGTTTCTCTAAAGGAAAGGTAGATACTACATTGTTTATTAAAAAGGAAGGCAAAAGCTTTCTACTTGTTCAGATTTATGTTGATGATATTATATTCGGATCATCTAATGAGACTTTGTGCAAGAAATTTTCTAAGACTATGCAGGATGAATTCGAGATGAGCATGATGGGTGAACTATCCTTTTTCCTTGGTTTACAAGTGAAATAACTGAAAGAAGAAATTTTTATTCATCAAGAAAAATATGCAAAAGAACTTGTTAAAAAGTTCGGTCTGGAGAATTGCAAAAAGACTGACATACCTATGTCAAGTTCCTTGAAGATAGACAAAGACGAAGCAGGGAAGAAAGTCGACCAAAAATTATACAGGAGTATCATTGGTTCACTTCTTTATCTTACTGCATCTAGACCTGACATATTATTTAGCGTTTGCATATGTGCTAGGTTTCAATCAGATCCTAAGGAATCTCATTTAAGTGCTGCCAAACGTATCATTAAATATGTTGCAACTACTGCTAAGATTGGTCTATGGTATCCTAAAGAATGAGACTTTACTCTTCTTGGTTATTCAGACGCAGATCTTGCAGGTTATAGAGTTGAAAGAAAAAAGCACTTCAAGTACTTGTCAATTACTTGGTAACAAGGCAGTATCTTGGTTTTCAAGAAACAAAGTATTGTGGCTCTTTCAACAGCTGAATTAGAATACGTAGCCCTTGGAAGTTGTTGTTCTCAAATACTATGGATAAAACAACAACTACGAGACTTTGGTATTGAAGACTCTTGCACAGAGATCAAATGTGACAATACCAGTGCAATCAATCTTACAAAGAATCCTATCCTACATTCAAGAGCAAAACATATTGAGATTCGACATCATTTTATACGAGATCATGTTCAGAACAAAGAAGTCTTGATACAATTTATTGACTCAAAAAATCAACTAGCAGACATCTTCACAAAGCCACTTGAGAAAAGTTTATTTGAGTCTATTCGTTCAAGACTCAACATTTTATCTCTAGAAGACTGTTGAAGTTCAGACTCAGAATCTAAGTTTGTCAAAGTATCAGACTCAAAAATTCAGACTTGGAATACCAATCATCACGACTGTAAGTTGTTACAATTACAGTTTATTTACTCATTAAAACTGTTGTCTTGAAAATGTAAGATTATCTGTCTATCTCTAATTGAGTATATTAAGGCAGTTAATTTTTTTTTTTAAAATAAGGGGTGGTTATCGATTTGTTTAAGGCAATTATGTTTTTTAAAAAGGATTTTTTTTTCAAATTGCGACGCTTTAGATACCACGATACGATTGCCTTTTATACTCCTTCTCCTTCTCTTTTACTTTACCCAGAAACCCTAGTTCACAAATTTTTCACGCTCTGACATTTCTCTTCTCAAGTTCTTCCTCTCAAGTTTTTAACTTCCTTGCGACACAAGTGTGAAAGTTCCTTCCAAGAAAGCGACAATGTCTTTCCAAAGGAAGTCCTCAAGAATAGCAAGCAGGGGACCACAGGGCTCGGGTGAGGGGCCTACGCACTTTGATCTCACAAAAGAAGGTGACTTTCCAAGTGAACAGACGCACCAACAATCTCAACAGCGCACCTCTTCGACTAGATCTCATGTTCATCATCCTCAACATGCAGAGGAAATTATTGAAGACGTCGAACCTGTAAAGCCTGCATTTGTTTATAGGCTTTATTCTGCGTTGAAGGAAGGAGGTTCTGTAATGACTTTCATTGATGAGTTTTTGAAAGAGAAAAGCTATAAAAATGAGACACATTTTCTCACTGTGATGGAGCGATCGGGCGTTGTTCCTGTTGGAACGGCAGCAAAAACATTTGCGAACTTTCCGAGTGACCCTCGCTTTAGTAGTGTAAATCAGCCTGAGGGGAAAGATGATGATGAGAAGATGTTTGTACATTTTAACCCTAGGATGGGAGTGGCTGCAACTCTTCGAGGAAAGAGGGATGAATTGTTTCGATCAGAGGAACACAAGAAAGTGTATGGGAAATTGCTGAAGCGTGGGGTGATGAACTCAGGAATGGTGGATTTTGATTTTTTGGATCTGTTGAGCATCAATTTGAGGGAGAAGTTTGAGAAGCTTCAACTTCATAAATTCTGTAGTGAAAGCGAGGTTGCTTATTCTGAATTGACAGCCTAGTTTTATTCCAACCTCAGTTTTCTTGATGCCAATAGTTTTTCTTTTAGTGTGAGAGATAGAGAGTATGTGGTAGACACATATATTCTGGCGGATGTAACTGGTGTGGAAAGAGGAGCTTTCCAATCAATTTCTGTGTCTGTGAGTCATGCAACTCTGGAACTTGCGAGTGACAGAATCGCAGAAGGTCGTCTCTCCTACTCAAGGATGAATGCTACAAACACTCTACTTCACAAGATAGTGATCAACTGTCTCAGACCGAAATCGACATCTAAGACAGATGTATCCATCTCTGAAGCCAAGCTGATGTATGCAATCAAGATCGGTCTTAACTTCTCCTTGCCCCATACCATCATATTTCACATGTACAGGTCTATGGCGAAGGACAAGGGAAAACTCCCTTATGTTGCTCTCATCACTCGTCTTTTCAGACATTTGAACATTCAGTCTCCCCACATTCTTTCCGTGAAGACTATTGATCAAATGGTCATTAGGCTGAGGATGATTACAAAAATGCGTCTGAAAGAACTCAGTAAAAAGCTGGAGCAGTTCAAGGAGAAAACTCCTATTAAGACCAGACCAGACTCTTTTGTTGCTAAGAGGAAAGGTAAGGAACCTGTGACTGGCCCTATCAAGAAGAGGCGGGCAATCATCATGGAGGATGAAGATGATGAGGATGATATACCTATCTTTGCCTATGTTTCTAAGTATTCTGCACCTGTGTCAGCAGAACTAGAACAACAAGTTGCAGAGGAAATTGAGAAAGGGAACCAGGAAAAGGAATCCTTGCAAGAAGAAGAAGAAGAAGAAGAAGAAGAAGAAGAAGAAGAAACAGCAAAGACAGACTCACAACAGCAACCAGCAGACTCACATGCCGAAGAAGATCGAACAGATTCTCCAGCAGAAAATGAGGATCAACGACATTTTGCCACTGAGGACACTCCTCATCAAGAAGAGTACTTCTCCCCTCCTGAAGGCATTGAAACAAGGGGAGATGTCCAAAAAGAAAGTACTCCTCTTCTCTTGACATTTACCAGTGCAAGTGTTAGTAGATCATCTCCTGGTGCAGAAGATGTTCTTGCTGCTCATTTTCCTGAGGGAGAGGCAACATCTCCAAACATTGATCTTCCTGCTGATATTCACTCTACGGGGTTAACTCCACCATCAGACCGTGTTGATGCAAGCACACAAACTGACAATTCAGCTGATTTCGGAAGGCTGCTTGAAATCATTTTGGAGCTTAAAGGGCAGATATATGTTATGGGGTGTGAATTTCATACTTTGCAGAATGAAAATCATGCCATGTTCATCTCCTTGCATGATCAGATTAAAGATGTTCAATGTCAGGTTCAGGCCACTGCAAGAGGAACTGCTCTCACTCAACTACAGGAAGATTTGAGAAAACTGGAAGGAACTGTCAAGTCTATGGAGGACTTTCAACTTGTTCGCATTCCTCGCGCACCATAATTTTCTCACCTTTTTATGATGACAAAAAGGGGGAGAAGACTTTGCAGATTTTTACTCTATTCACTCCATTCCAAACTTTCACCTTTTAAACACCTTTTTGGATTTGTTTGGTTATGATTGACATTTGTGATTGACATTTTGACTTTATCTTGAGTTTTGGAATGCTTGCTTATTACTGCATTACATTAAGCTGTTAAAATAGATAAAGATAGTTAATTGATATCTGGACAGGACTAATATGTTTTCTGTGGATTCAGATCTGTGTACAGGACAAGTCTGTGTACAGGAAAACTTATACTATTTTTACTCTAATTTTTTATGAGATATAATTGTTAGCTTAAATGCTGTATTGCAGGGCAATAATATTCAAATATGTATGAAAGTTTTGTCACCATCAAAAATGGGGAGATTGTTGGATAAATTCTCTTCAGATATTTTGAAGTTGACAAAACATTTCCATCAGTCTAGTCTGAAGACTTGCAGACACTACTGGCAAAGTCTGAAGATCAAAGTCTGACGATAACAAGACTCTAGTTTCAAAGTCTACTCTCATGGACAGTTTCCAGACCGTCAAGTTGAAACTTCTATTATGATTCTATCTAATATGGTTTTAACTCCAACGGCTAAGGAATATCTTTCGACTGGATTCAACACTACAAGATCTTATATTCGTATTCGAATAAATCTAGATTCTCTAAGATTCGCAACTTATTTTTGGAAGGTTCTACTTATGGAAACCAAGATCCTGATTGTATGGGCGAGCAAGATTGATGGGCTATCAACACTTACCTTAAAGAGCTCGAGATCTCTCTAAATTGATTCTGTCCAACGAGTTGATTGGAAGAACTTCTTTGGAAGGTGCCAACGGTAATGAAGGCATGAAGAAGTATATAAGAGAGATGCTCAAGTTGTTGAAGGGTGCCGGATAGAAGAATTCCAAAGTCTGAATCTCCTTGTTATTTTGTGATCTTACTCTTCGAGCAATACATGTAATCGAAAGAGAGACAAAAGTGTGGTGAGACCTTGAGGAAGTGTAGTAGAGTCTTTACACTGTGAAATCAAGGGCGTGAGATTGTAAACACTCTTTTTGATTCTCAGTGAAATCCAGCCAGAAGGGCTGTCCGTGCGGGAGAGTGGACGTAGGCTTGATCTAAGCCGAACCACTATAAATCTGGAGTCTTGATTCCCTATCCCTAATCTCTTTACTTTTTGTTACTTTCATTTGCAGCGTTTATTGTTTTTAATTACTTAATCTCTCATTCGGGTTAAAATTTATAAAATCGTTTTAGTCACCTATTCACCCCCCTCTAGGTGCTAATTTTAGTCCTAACAATAAGTAACAAACAATCTACGTGCGCTCTTTAAGGCGCCGTTTGTGGCCTCCGGAAATTTTGACGATTCTCAGGTATGTGATGGTCCATGACTAGCGACAGAAGTATCGTCGGACGGTATTATTGACATCACAATGGACCTTGTTTTGTTATCACCATCGGACCGATGGGTCACATTTAGAAATGGTTCGATAGTTGAATAAGTTATAGTCTCAGCCCTACGTAGTATCACTAGTGAGCCCTAGGTTTGTGCCATAAGATGTGTTGACAAGATATTTTCTATACTGATTTTAGCCGTCCAATTGTGTACCCTACGAACCGAACCTCTCATGTACATTGTTGCGACACCATGCGGCCATGTAAGTAAGCTGTAATTCAACCCACACGCATGCTGAAAATTAAGAGTCAATTTTTGGGAGAAATTGGACCGTGCATGAAGACCACGCACGTCTCTTCATTGTGCGAATCAGAAAATGAAGAAACAAATTTTAATCAGCATGCGGTCCTTTCTTCCGCACGTGAAGACTCTCGACTTCCATGCACGTTCGTGAAGTGTCCAAGCAACCGGTCAATGAAAGAAAAAAGTATTGACCGAGTAGCCACATGAGATGACCACCGTGGCCAGTGCATGGGGAAGACTTGATCAAACGGAGATACGTCCATTTTATGGGACGTGTGAGCTGTCGAGCGCCCGGCCAAGCACCTCTCCGTTGTCCTCGCTGCCTGCTGCCACCGCAACTCTCATGTAATTGACTAATTAGTCAACAATTAGAAGGAGCAAAACGCTCGTACACAGAGGGGAGGAGAGAGACTAACCGAGCAAAAGAAAATCAGGCGAGAGAGAGTTTGAGCGAGAGAGTTCGTGAGTGAGCAGTGAGAGGGTGAACGACGAGAGGAAGAAGAAAAAGACCGCCCTCTGCCGTGCTTGCATGCTGCCGCCGTCGACGCCGCTAACAATCGCCGCTGTTGAGCCGCGCCTGAGACCTGCGAGCTTTCTACTTTTGCTTGCCGTCGAGCTATAGGACTAGAGGCAAGTAAAAGTCTACTAACCTATGTAATGCAAGACTATTATTGTCTGAGGTAGTGCCAATAGACTTGAGAAATGTCTGGATTTAGATGCTGAATGCTGGATTTTGAGTGATTGTAGTAGATAGGGACTAAAGAATTGAGGAAATGCTTTGGATATCTTGATATATTCTGATTTTTGTTGAACTATGATTGAAAGAACAATCTGTGGTGGAATTTTGAAAATGAAATAGCCGTGGTATAGGTGCGGGATCCTATTGAATCCGTGGTGTTCAAATTTGATCAAGTGCAACTCGGCAATTTTGTAGATTTTCTAGGGATAGTCCTAGTGCGCGATTTTGGTCCCGACTTCTTCATGAATGTCGTGAAGGATTGTTTAAACTATAACATATGTTTTTGGTCAGATTTTTCTTAATCCATATAGTGGCATAAGTTTCTGTTAATGAACGGTGCTTTTCTGCTAGTGTGTAAATTCGGTGATATAGGAAATCTGGGGCGGAGTTGTGTGAATTACTGCTCTTTATACATGACGAATTTGGCTTAGTGTTCTTCATGAAATTCTTTCCTTTAGATCTCATCTATGAAATACCAAAATTTTAGAATTTTCTGAGTTCGTTTAGGGGTTATACCAAAATTCTTACTAAAACTGTGCATTCTGACTTTTGGACTGTTTCATTCCAGATTTGCTTTATTTATCTCAAGGGTGAATGCATTTTGATTTATCATTTGACATGATGGTATTGGCATTCAGCATATCATTCAAAATTGAAATTTAATGAAGACTCATGGGACATCTTGTCATTGCATTGGAAATTGTTTTTGATATTAAAATGTTAATTGCTGTCGTTGGACCCTCGGGTCAACGATGCCCCGGGAGTCGGAGGCCCAAAGGCTCGAATGATTTGATGTCCCTTGGATTCCTGGGGTCCATAGTGCCCCAGATGTTTTCCCCGGGAGCATTGGCATGCCCGGTGGTATGTCGATACGTAATTCCAGTGGGTAGAGGTAACCATTTTCATGGCGAGCCCCAGAGATTCCTCGTGATGCCAGGTAGGGTGCGAGATGCCTAAGAGGTGTAACGAAACATGCTCTGGATGCCCGGCGGCCTAGTGGCTGAATGCCGGAGGCTTTCGTGACGCTAAGTTTGGTAGGAAATCCCAAAAGGACGCAAACATTGGTCCTCTGGGGGGATGAAACCTTTTGAATGCTAAAACTGATGGTTATACTAAGTGTGTGTGTGGTCTAGTTATGGGACTAAATTGTATGGCATGGAATGGGACATGTCATAACAGTTTCGCCCTATGATTGGGACTTTGTGACTGAACGTAATGCATCTTGTTCTTTTGAAACTGCATTTGCCAATGCATTAAAGAATTTTATGGTTTTGATGCATACTCATTCCTTGATAACATGTTTTTGTCTATCTTGCATGAAATTAGATTATGATGGTTATGCACGATATAGTTTAGTAGATCTTTTACAACTAAGTGGTTGTACTCAGCCCTTTTGGCGACTAACATTTCAGACTAGATAAGATGCCTTTGTTGCCTGTACCTCCTGGCACATACTATGGATTCCCGATTGACCTGTAGTGGGAGCGGTCGAAGTACTAGGACCTTGAGATTCGAGGACTAATATTTGAACGAGTGAGGGTGATCATGATGTTTAATGTCGGTCTTCCTACTGGCCCTGTGCTCCAGGAGTTTGTAGCCCTGTTCGTCCATCGAGATGGGCGCATGCTGGGGCTGCTACCACTGCCACCAGCGAATGGACTGAGTGGCTAGGTGTGACGGTGGGACGGGGACAGCAGAGGAAGGAAATTTTTGGATGTAAGCACTAACTGATGGACTATGTGTTTATAGTTGTTAGAATTGTCGGCATCTTTTGAGTATGGTCATGTATAGAAAGCTACGGCATTTTGATGTATCGACAATCCATTGTCCATCTAGCTTATGTAAATAAAAGTGTCCGACTTTTACATATCAAAAGTTTAAATGGTGCGCATCATTTCAAAATATAGGGGAGTTGTTGGATACACTTCCACCATATATTTTGCATAGGGATCGATGGGAAATATGTAAACCCCCAAGACTTAGAGAATTATCAAAATTCTATGGTATCAGAGTAATAGACTTTCGGGCAGGTGAATGGTATCTGTGGTGACCCAAATGGATTGGGGGCCGTTGAGGAGTGCCACACCATTTCCGCACAATGATATCCTTAATCACCAAACCATGCCTGCCACAAGTCATAGATCACAGATAGTCTACGTGTGTTTTTTAAGGCGCCATTTTTACCAGTGATCTTCCTCATCACTAAACCACGCCTGTCATAGGTCACAAACAATCTACGTGCGTTCTTTAAGGCACTGTTTTCACACAGTGATATCCTTAATCACCGAACCACGCCTGCCACAAATAATAGACAGTCTAGGTTTGTTCTTTAAGGCGCCGTTTCCGCACAGTAATATCCTTAATCATCGAACCACGCCTGTCTATACTTCATATCTAATCGGTCTCAGCCAAGAGTATTCCCAGTTAAATCTCACGATTCTCTCCACTTTATTGCTCATCAAGGAATTAACAATGCTGAATAACTATACTCGGCCGTCTACTAATCAATCATTTAATTTCACTCAAATTCAATCAGTTTAGGAATAATTCATCAATTCGCGCAATCAATTCAATTCAGAACAACGTAGAGTTCAAATAAATAAATAGATTGCACCACGACGATCGGCATGAAATTTCGGTTGTTGGCTATCCCCGCCTAATTTTCGAAAAATAAATAAATAAATAAATAAATTTTGAAAATTAATAACTAAATGCTAAAAATCCAATTTAGGCCCGTAATGCCTAATTGAAGCCTGCGAAGGGTCAGGAAAAATCCTGAGATGCATTCAATAAATATTATCGACTATTCTTTAGCTAAGTGCACTAACCACCTAACTAATATGCAATGCAATTAACTAATAATCACTAATCCATTCTAATCTAATCACCTAATCCTACTTAATTAATACTAATCAACCCTTAAATGTCATTAGCAAACTAAGAAAGCATTAGTGAGCAAAACTTATTGGAATAACGCACAAATCGGCTCAAACCGATGAGAACAGCGCGAGGAACACTTTACTCCAAAGGCGGGCCAACTTTCGAGGTCCGACACCACCTCAAAATAGGGTTGGAAGTTGCTGCAAAACCCTCTCAGTTTCTGTTCTGATCTTGCTGGAAAATGAAGTAAACAACTTGGTTTAGCACGGGAATTGACCAGTAAGGAGGAAATGGGCCAAATCGGGCCATGACGGAGCTTTACCGGTGAAGAAACACCCAAAACCAGCCTCAGTGAGGCTTCCACAAACCAAGGACAGCAACTGGACAAGAGAGAGAGACGGCCAAGGAGAACGGCGGTGCTCGGTGAGGCGGGCGTGTGCGCGAAGGGCAAGAGTGGCGACGGGTGGCTTGGCGTGGACGGCGAGCTGCTCTTTTCCTTGCTATGTTGGTTCAAAAATGAGAGGGGAGAGGAGAGGGATGGCTGGCCAAGTGAGGTGAGAGAGAGGATAGAGAGAAGTGAGGGATGGAGGGCTCCACTTGCTTGATATTTCCACATCTTGCTCTCCAAGATTCAACCTCAACCAAGTATCCTTCCTTGGCCTTCATTTGGCCACACCAACACTCCACACAACCTTCCCAATGGTCCAAAATTGGCTAGGGTGTAGGGGATTACGAATTTTGAAGAATAAAGCTTCAATTGGCAATAATTCCTTCTTGATTCTCTCTAAATCGGCTCTTATAAAATCAATTGATGTCTCATTTATCAAATTGATAATTTTTCTCGTCCAAGAATCCCTCATGTATCTCAATTTCGCAATCGAAAACCGTCTTCGGTATTTTCTGCACAAAAATGACCCGGCGACGACTTTTTTCCCAAAAAGTCTCGATTGTCAGAAAAATCTTCTGAGATTGAGTTATGGGTCCTAGAATTTATTGTGACATGACAGAATCTTCAATTTCTGAAATTGGACTTGAATGGGCGGTTAATTTCTATTCGGCGCGTTTTTAGCATAACCTAGACTACTAGGTAGTTTTCAGAACTTTTTAAAACAAATGACCTGTGGTCGATTTTCTTTGAGCACGGTGAAGTAGCCGATTCCTGGTCGAATTCTCAAGTCTATTTGCTTTGAAGTCCTTAATAGCTTCCCCAGCTAGCCTAGTTATCTCGAGAGTGATTGACTCTATAGACGCGTCAATGAAATGTCCAATTTACTCAGTAGAAGACAGGGTTGAAAATCTAGGATGTCACAACTCTTCCCCTCTTATAAAAATTTCATCTTCAAAATTTAAACCTTTTCAAGTCCTTGAACAAAAAGGTGGGGTATCGTCGTCTCAACTAGTCTCACTTTCCCTGATTGCTTCTTCAGTCTCGTGGCGTTGTCAGACCACTTTGACCAAGGGGACTATCTTGGTTCACCGAATCCGATCTTTCTAACTCACGAACTGAACTGGGCTTTCCATGTACGACACTCTGTCGTTCACGTCTAATTCTTCAAGATTTAGCACGTGGGTCGGGTTAGGTTCATACGTTTTCAACCTTGACACGTGAAAGACATCATGCACTTGTGCCTACCTCGGCGACAACACAAGACGATACGCTGGGTTCTCGACTCTTTTCAGAATCTCTAAGGAACTTATGTACCTCAGTTTCAAATTTTCCTCTCCTTGCTGAAGCGCAAGGTATCCCTCATCGGTGACACCTTCAGAAAGATGTAATCACCAATTTGGAACTCTTAGGGTCTTCAATGCTCAACGATTCAATTAATCTGGCGACTCTGAGCAGTCTGTGCTCTGGTACTAATCACGGCAATTGCAATAACTGACCGCTAAACTGACCTTGGGCCTGTGATATTTCTTTCTCTGATCTCAACTCATCAAACTGAAGTTTTGTACACTCTACTATGCAAGCTTCAATAGGAACCATCTAATCTAGATTTTGTTAGAAAAATCCTCATAAGGTGTTTTGAAGTCGACAAAACGTTTCCATCAGTTTAGTCTGAAGACTTGCAGACTCTATTGACAAAGTCTGATGACCTCCAGACTTAAGTTTCAAAGTCTTCTCTCATGGACAGTTTCCAGACCGACGAAGTTAAAGTTCTATTCTGATTAACTCAAGTATGGTTTTGATTCTGACGGTTAAGGAATTTCTCATGACTAGAATTAGCACTTCAAGATCTTTTATTTGTATTCGAATAATCTAGATTCTCTAGATCTGCAATTTATACTTAGAAGGTTCTACTTATGGAAACTGAGATCCTGATTATATGGGCGAGCAGGATTGATGGGCTATCGTCATTTTCCTTGGGGAGCTCGAGATCTCTCTAATTGATTCTGTCCAATGGGTTGATTGAAAGAACTTCTTTGGAAGGTGCCAACGGTAATGAAGGCATGGAGAAGTATTTAAGGGAGACGCTCAAGTTGTTCAAGAGTGCCCGTTTGAAGAATTTCAAAGTCTGAATCTCTTTGTTCTTTTGTGATCCTATTCTTCGAGCTATACTTGTAATCAAAAGAGAGACTAAATTTTGGTGAGACCTTGAGGAAGTGTAGTAGAGTCTCTACACTGTGGAATCAAGGGCGTGAGACTGTAAATTCTCTTGTTCATTCTTAATGAAATCCAGCCAGTGGGCTGTCCGTGCGGGAGAATGGACGTAGGCTTGGTCTAAGCCGAACCACTATAAACTTGGAGTCTTGATTCTCTATCCCTAATCCTTTTACTTTACATTGCATCCTCATACGTCGATTATTGTTTTTAATCTCTTAGTCCATCATTCAGTAAAAAGTCTATATATTCTGTTACATTTTATAAAATCATCTTAATCACCTATTCACCCCCCCTAGGTGCTCGTGCTAATTCTATCAATTGGTATCAGAGCTTGTGTACTCATTTATTAGAAGTGTTTTTACTTCTGAGTTAAAGATCTATGGCTAGTATGTTGCCTACAGGGTTGGTTGAAGGTCAAAGCAACACCAGACCTCCATACTTTGATGGAAAATACTACAGCATATGGAAAAACAAAATGAAAGCATTCCTAAGATCGAAAAATCCCTTGGAATGGGAAGTAATAGAAAAAGGAATCATTCCTACTGCTGCATTAGTATCAGAGAGAGGAAAAGAAGTTGCTACTCCTATCGAGATGACTCAAGAAGAAATAACCAAGAGACAAGCTCTTGATGCTAAAGCTATCTATTCTTTATATTGTGCTTTATTTCCTAATGAGTATAACAGAATATCCTCTTGTGATACAGCAAAAGAAGTCTGGGATAGGCTACACATTACCTATGAAGGAACTGATCGAGTGAAAGAGATAAGGATCAATAATCTTTTGGAACAATATGAAGTTTTCAAGATGAGATCAGGAGAATCAATAACTGACATGTTTAGCCGTTTTACTGAAATTGTGAATGGTCTAGAATATTAAGGACATCCAATCTTAGGACATATGAAGGTCAACAAACTACTGCGTGGACTCTCTAAAGACTAGAATTATATAAAGACTTCGATAAGGGAAACACAAAGAATTGCACCACTTTTTGTAGACGAATTGATTGGAACTCTTCAGTCTTACGAAGTAGAGCACACCAACAAAAAAGAAGATTCAAAAGGTAAGAAGTCTATTGCTTTAAAGTCTAACGACTATTCTGATGCTATAGACTCCGAAGAAGATCTAGATGATGAAGAACTGGCACTCATGATAAAAAGATTCAGAAAGCTGAACAGAAAGGGAAGAAAATTCAATTGGAAGAAATAAAGCTCACAAAGATTTCAAAACAAATCAACTGAGGAAGATGATTCCAACAAAGAAGTGACTTGCTTCGAATGCAAGAAAAAGAGACACATCAAACCCAACTGTCCTTTGTTAAGGAAAAGGAAAGGAAAGGCTAAGAAATACGAGAAAGGCACTCAAAGCAGAAACTTGGAGTGATACTGAATGTGAGGAAAGTGATGATGATTATGCCAACATTTGTTTAATGGCAAAATCAGATTTAGACTCAGACCTTGAGACAGAGATACGTACTCGGACAGTGAGCTTGAGGTAACTAATCTAAAAATTCCTGTCAAAATCTCGAAATATATTGATGAACTATGTCTTGGTCTCAAAACCTCTCTTAAGAGGATCTTCGAATTAAAAAAAGGGAGAATTCTACATTGAAGCAACATGAGAAATTTTGGAAGGAAAAGTTTGAAAATTTAGATAAAAACTTTACTATTTTGAAAGAAAACTCGACTCTGTTTCCAAAGAAAATATCCATTTGAAAATGATATTTCAAACATCTCAAAAAGGTTTTCAAATGGTTCTGAAAAATTGGATAAGATTCTTTCAATACAAAGACTCTACTTTGACAAATTAGGTCTTGGTATGACTTCTGAAACTATTCCACTAATTGATTTTCCAAAGGTGAAGGAAAGAATCAAACAAAAACCAACAAAAGTTGTTTATAAAAATCATTTTCAGAAAGTCTTTGTAAAACCTGTTGGCCGAAATGCTCTCAAATGTTCAAAGTGTCAAAGCTCAGAACATTTTGAGAAAGAATGCCATTTGGTTTGGAGACCTGTTAAAAGGGATTAGGCAAAGACTGTTTATTACTCTAACTGAACTGGACCCAAGATGATATGGGTACCAAAGAAAGCTTGAATTTTCTCTTAATTGTAGGTCACTATCAAACGGAAGATTAAATGGTATTTGGATAGTGGCTGCTCAAGACATATGACAGGAGATTCATGTTGCTTCATAAAACTTGTCCAGATGGAGGAAAAGTTTCTTTTGGTGGTAACAACAAAGGAAGGATTATTGGTCACGGTACAGTAAAAATTGGAAGTCTATCAATCAATAATGTCTCCTTGGTGGAAGGATTGAATTACAATCTGCTCAGCATAAACCAATTGTGCGATACCAAATTCAAGATCAACTTCTAGGAAGGAACGTGTTCAGGAATCAGTAAAGACTTCTCTCAATCTTTTACTGGACGTAGACATGGGAATATCTATCTTCTGGATGTGAATCAAGAAAGATCACAATGCTTAATATCAGTACAAGATGAAGCTAATCTATGGCACAAAAAGCTTGACCATATCAATATGAAGCAAATTGCCAAAATTTCTTCCAAGAAGCTTGTTCAAGGATTACCTATTCTCAATTACCTAAAATCTGATCTATGCACACCATGCGTACTGGGAAAACAAGTTAGAAATTCTTTTAAACCAATAAATAAAGTTTCCACTAATCGTGTACTGCAGCTTCTACATATGGATCTTTTTGGACCCACGAGAACACAAAGCATTGGTGGAAAAAGGTTTTGCCTAGTAATAGTGGATGATTATTCACGATTTACTTGGGTCTACTTTCTTGCAAGTAAGTTTGAGACTTTCTCTCATTTTCAAAATTTGCTAAGAAAGTGCAGAATGAAAAATGTCACACTATTTCAAGCATTCGTACAGACTATGGATGTGAGTTTGAAAATCAAGACTTTGCTAAATTTTGTAATAAATCCGGTTTTCAGCATAAATTCTACTCTCCATATACACGAGAACAGAATGGGGTTGTGGAAATGAAGAATAGATCTTTACAAGAAATGGCAATGACTCTTCTAATTGAAAGTAATATTTCTTCACGTTTTTGGACTGAAGCTGTTTCTATTGCTTGCTATATTATTAACAGAGTATTTTTAAGGCTAATTCTTGAGAAAACTCCTTATGATATTTTTAAAGGAAAGAAACCAATTGTTTCATATTTTCAAGTATTTGGTTGTAAATGCTTTATCCTAAAAAATGCAAATGATCGAGTTGGTAAGTTTGAAGAAAAATCGGATGAAGGATTCTTTCTTGGATATTCAACTACAAGCAAAGCTATAGAGTATTCAACAAGAAGACTCAAACTGTGGAAGAATCAATGAACGTCAAATTTCAAGACTTTCCACAAACTCAACCGAATCAGACTGAAGATTCAGAACCTACTCCTGACTCCACAAGGTCTACCTCCCTTGAAACAATTCAAAATCCAGAAGCAATACAACAAGTTGTTGATGAAGAATCAACTCAAGAAAAAGATCAACAACCTATTAGACTGACCAGTAACTGGAAGCACAAGTCTAGTCATCCTGAAGAACTCATTATTGGAAACGTTAATGAAGGAATTCGCACAAGATCCAAAAGGCGAGAAGAATCTAGTGCTATGGCGCTTATTTCTGAAATAGAACCCAAAAATATAGAAGAAGCCTTAGCTGATGAAAGCTGGATTGAAGTAATGCAAGAAGAACTCGGACAATTCAGCATTAACGACGTTTGGGAATTAACTCCTAAACCAAAAGGTAAGTTTGTTATTGGAGCTAAATGGGTTTTTAGGAACAAAGTCAATGAAAAAGGCAAAGTGACAAGAAACAAAACAAGACTCGTGGCTAAATGATACACGCAAGAAGAAGGGATAAACTATGATGAGACTTACGCTCTTGTAGCAAGGTTAGAAGCAATTAGATTATTACTTGCTTTTTCATGCTACAAGAATTTCAGGTTATTCCAAATGGACGTCAAAAACGCATTCCTGAATGGATTTATCCAAGAAGAAGTCTATGTGGAACAACTTCCTGGATTTAAAGATCCAAAGAAACCAGACTCAGTGTTTAGACTGAAAAAGGCTTTATATGGTTTAAAACAAGCTCCTCGAGTTTGGTATGAAAGATTAAGTAACTTTTTAATTCAAAGTGGTTTCATTAAAGGAAAAGTAGATACCATATTATTTATTAAAAGGGAAGGTAAAAGCTTTTTACTTGTTCAAATTTATGTTGATGATATAATATTTGGATCATCTAATAAGACTTTGTGCAAGAAATTTTCTAAGTCTATGCAGGAGGAATTTGAGATGAGCATAATGGGTGAACTATCCTTCTTCCTTGCTCTACAACTGAAACAATTGAAAGAATGAATTTTTATTCATCAAGAAAAATATGCAAAAGAACTTGTTAAAAAGTTCGGATTGGAGAATTGCGAAAAGACTGACATACAAATGTCAAATCTTCGAAGCTAGACAAAGATGGAGGAGGAAAGAAAGTTGACCAAAAACTATACAAGAGTATCATTGGTTCACTTCTTTATCTTACTGCATCAAGACCTGACATATTGTTTAGTGTTTGCATTTGTGTTAGGTTTCAATCAGATCCTAAAGAATCTCATCTAAGTGTTACAAAACGTATCATTAAATATGTTGCAACTACTGTTAAGCTTGGTCTATGGTATCCCAAAGAATGAGACTTTACTCTTCTTGGATATTCAGACGCAGATCTTACAGGTTGCAGAGTTGATAGAAAGAGCACATTCGGCACTTGTCAATTACTTGGTAACAGGGCAGTATCTTGGTTCTCAATGAAGCAAAGTACCGTAGCTCTATCAATAGTTGAAGCAGAATATGTAGCTCTTGGAAGCTGTTGTTCTCAAATACTTTGGATAAAACAACAACTACGAGACTTTGGTATCGAAGACTCTTGTACTGAGATCAAATGTGACAATACCAATGCAATCAATCTTACAAAGAATCCAATTCTTCACTCAAAAGCAAAGCATATAGAGATTCAACATCATTTTATTAGAGATCATGTTCAAAATGGAGAAGTCTTGATACAGTTTATCGACTCAAAGAATTAATTGGCGGACATTTTCACAAAGCCGCTTGAGAAAAGTTTATTCAAGTCTATTCATTCAAGACTCAATATTTTATCTCTTGAAGACCGATGAAGCTCGGACTCAGGAACTAAATCTGAAAAGAATCAGACTCAAAAGTTCAGACTTAGAAGATCAAAGGTTATGACTGTAAGTTATTTCAATTATAGTACTTTTAATCGTTTAACCTGACATCTCGAAAAGGTAAAACCACTTGTTAATCTCTAATTGTTATTAATAAGGCAGTTATCTTTTTTAAAAAGATGGTTATCTATTTTTAAAAGGCAGTTATTTTTGAAAAGGCATTTTTACTTTTTCCTTTTCGTGACGTTTCATATACCCCGTATCGATTGTCTTTTATACAGTTCTTCTTCCTCTCCTCTTTTTACCTAAAAACCCTAGAGCACAAATTTTCACTCTTTGAAACTCTCTTTTGAAGTTTAACTCTTAAAGCTCTCACCTTTCTCGCGATTCGAGTGTGAAAATTCTCTCAAAGACAATGACAATGTCGCATCAAAGAAAGTCATCGAGAATTGCAAGCAGGGGACCACAAGGTTTGCGTGAGGGGCCTACACACTTCGATCTTATCGAAGAAGGAGACTCTCCAAGTGGACAGGTGCATCAACATTCTCAACTGCGCACTTCCTCTCCTACTAGATCACATGATCGTGACCCTTAACAAGCAGAGGAAAACATCATCGAGGATATAGAACCAGTAAGATCTCTTAAGCCCGCATTCACTTATAGGCTTTACTCTGCTCTGAAAGAAGGGGGTTCTACAATGACATTTATTGATGAGTTTCTAAAAGAAAAGGGATATAAGAATGAGACTCATTTTTTAAGTGTGATGGAACGTTCGGGTGTTGTTCTTGTTGGAACAACGACACAGACTTTTGCTAACTTTCCGAGTGATCCAAGATTTGGTAGTGTAAATCAACCTGAAGGGAAAGACGATGATGAAAAAAATGTTCGTGCATTTTAAGCCAAGAATGGGTGTGGCTGCAAATCTTCGAGGAAACAGGGAAGAATTATTTCGGTCTGAGGAACATAAGAAGGTTTATTCCAAGTTGCTGAAGCATGGGGTTATGAACCCAAGAATTGTGGACTTTGATTTCCTCGATCTGTTAAACATCAATCTGAGAGAGAAGTTTGAGAAACTTCAACTTGATCGATTCTGTACTGAGATAGAGACTGCTCATTCTGAACTTACCGCATATTTCTATTCGAATCTTAGTTTTCTTGATGCGAACAGTTTTTCATTCAGTGTGAAAGATAAGGAGTATGTGGTTGACGTGGATACTCTTGTTGACGTAATTGGTGTGGAAAGAGGAGCTTTCCAGTCTATTTCTGTGTCCGTTAGCCATGCAACCTTGGAGCTTGCAAAAGATAGAATCGTAGAAGGGCGACTCTTATATGAGGATGAGTGCATCAAACATTCTGCTTCATAAGATTGTGATTAACTTTCTCAGACCCAAGTCAACATCAAAGACAGATGTCTCAAACTCTGAAGCAAAATTGATGTACGCCATCAAGATCGGTCATAAGTTTTCCTTGCCTCATACCATCATGTTCCACATGTATAGGTCCATGGCAAAGGACAAGGGCAAACCTCCTTATTCTACTCTCATCTCTCGATTATTCAGACATCTGAATATTCAGCCTCCCAAAATTCTATGTGTGAGAACCATTGATCAAATAGTAATAGGGCTGAAAATGATTACAAAGATGCGTCTGAAAGAACTCAGCAAGAAGCTAGAGCAATTCAAGGAGAAAACCCCTGTCAAAGCCAGACAAGACTTTGCTGCTGCAAAGAGAAAAGGAAAAGATCCCATGACTGGTCCTACCAAAAGAAGGCGAGCAATCATCTTACAAGATGAAGATGATGAGGACGACATTCCTATCTCTGCTTTTGTTTCCCAGCATCTTGTACCTGAGTCAGAAGAACAAGAATTTCAAGTCGGAGGAGAGACTGAGAAAGGGAATCAGGAGAAGGAATCTTTGAGGAAAGAAAAAGAAGAAGACACAACAAGAGCAGACACACAGAAGCAGACAGAAGAATAAACTGCAGAAGAAGGTCGTGGAGATTCTCCAGCAGAAAAGGAGGATCAAGAACATCTTGACACTGAAGAAGCATCTCAGCAAGAAGAATAATTCTCTCCACCAGAAGGCACTGAAATAGGGGGAGATATTCCTAGAGAAAGTATTCCTCTTTTAACTTTTACAAGTGTAAGTGTCAGTCGTTCTCTTGCCGGTGCAGAGGATGTCTATGCCTCTCAATTTCCTGAAGAAAACCTTGAGGCATCATCTCCAAATGTTGATCTTCTTGCTGATGTTCGTTCAACTGGCTTTACTCCACAATCTGACCATGCTGAAGCAAGCACACAGACTGAAAAATCAGGAGACTTTGGAAGATTGCTTGAAATTCTTTTGAAGCTTAAAGGCTAGGTCTATGCATTAGGATGCGAATTTCAGACTCTGCAAAATGAGAATCGTGCCATGTCAATCTCTTTGCAAGATCAAATTTGAAACATTCATCTTCAGATTCAGGCAACTGCAAAAGGCATGGCTCTAGCACAACTGCAGGAGAACTTGAAGAAGCTGGAGGACACTGTCAAAACAATGGGAGATTTTTAGCTCGTTTGCATTCCTATAGCATCTTGACTTTTTCACCTTTTTGATGCTGACAAAAAGGGGGAGAAGTTTTGCAGATTTTCAACTTTTGAACACTTTGGATAATTTTCAATGCTTTAAGTGGTTGTGTTTGACTTTATCTTTTGTTTGGATTATTGGACTGACTTGAACTTTGGATTACTTGCTTATTACTGCAGTACTTTAAGCTATGCTATTGATTTAGATAACTGATAAATATCTGTACAGGACTAACTGGTTTTCTGTGAATGCAGATCTGTCATTATCTTTATCCTAACTTATTATGAGATATCTTTGCTAGTTTAAATGTTGTATTGCAGGGTGATAGTATCCAAATCGGCAGGAAAGTTTTGTCACCATAAAAAAGGGGGAGATTGTTAGAAAAATCCTCTTGAGGTGTTTTGAAGTCGATAAAACGTTTCCATCAGTCTAGTCTGAAGACTTGCAGACTCTATTGACAAAGTCTGATGACCTCCAGACTCAAGTTTCAAAGTCTTCTCTCATGGACAGTTTCCAGACCGACGACGTTAAAGTTCTATTCTGATTAACTCAAGTATGGTTTTGATTTTGACGATTAAGGAATTTCTCACGACTGGAATTAGCACTTCAAGATCTTTTATTCGTATTTGAATAATCTAGATTCTCTAGATCCGCAATTTATACTTGGAAGGTTCTATTTATGGAAACCGAGATCCTGATTGTATGGGCGAGTAGGATTGATGGGCTATCGTCATTTTCCTTGAGGAGATCGAGATCTCTCTAATTGATTCTGTCCAATGGGTTGATTGGAAGATTTTTTTTGGAATGTGCCAACGGTAATGAATGCATGAAGAAGTATTTAAGGGAGACGCTCAAGTTGTTCAAGAGTGCCCGATAGAAGAATTTCAAAGTCTGAATCTCTTTGTTCTTTTGTGATCTTAATCTTCGAGCTATACTTGTAATCAAAAGAGAGATTGAATTTTGGTGAGATCTTGAGGAAGTGTAGTAGAGTCTCTATACTGTGGAATCAAGGGCGTGAGACCGTAAATTCTCTTTTTGATTCTTAGTAAAATCCAGCTAGTGGGTTGTCCGTGCGTGAGAGTGGACGTAGGCTTGGTCTAAGCCGAACCACTATAAACTTGGAGTCTTGATTCTCTATCCCTAATCCTTTTACTTTACATTGCATCCTCATACGTCGATTATTGTTTTCAATCTCTTAGTCCATCATTCAGTAAAAAGTCTATATATTATGTTACATTTTATAAAATCATCTTAATCACCTATTCACCCCTGTCTAGGTGCTCGTACTAGTTCTATCAGATTTGATATAGATCCATCAGTAACACTCCATGTAGGCGAACTATCTCGCGCACATATAACTTTGCATGTCTGTCTAAGCCCAGATCCTTTCGTACTATCAAGAAGTGAGTCGACTTCGTCAATCTAACGACCACAACCCCAAACAGGATTATTACCCTTCTGACTCATCGGTACGCCTGTCACAAAATCTAATATGACGTACCCCCATTCCCACTCGAGAATCTCAAGAGGTTGTAAAAATCTTCTCGGCTTGCATTAGTGAACTTCCACTTACTGACACATCTGACACTCATAACCCGTCCAGCAACATCTATTTTTATAGTGGTCTACTAATTGAATTAAAGTCAATTCAGACCTACTTTGTACCGTCTGACCGAATAGTGCAATACTACAGTGAATTTCCTAACCAAATCTTCTCCTCAAGTCCTATATTGTTTGACATCTATCATCGCCCACGATACTTCGACGTTTCATCTTCCGAAATTTGAAAGTCAATCTTTCTCTTACCGGTATCCTCTTGCAGGATTTCCTGAATATCCCAGTCTGTCAACTGAAACATCTTAACCTTAAACTGGACTTCCGGTTCAATTCTAAGGGTGGCCATAAAATTCGAAAGGTGGTCTACCTCAGACTTAAAAACCAAATCCCGAGCTCTCTTGAGTAAATTCCACTCCTTGATCACTATCTGTACAATTGAAGATTTCCAACTCAGTGCACTCGCGACTTAATTTGCCTTTCTAAGGTGATACAAGACATCACAATCACAGTTCTTCCAAACTTATAACTCATAACACTGTCTCATACTTAGCTCCTTCTAAGAGGATAAACATTTTGAGACTTTAGCGTTCAACGAAGATCTAGAGTCTTTCACCAATGAAGTAACATCTTCAAATTTTTAGAGCAAAAATTATTGTTGCGAATTCCAAGTTACGCGCCAAGTAATTTAATTCATGGGGTATCAACTGATGGGACGCATATGTAACACTCTACCACGTTACATTAACACACAATCCAATTCTCTAAGTGACATGTCACTATATATTTTGAATCCTCCAGAACCATAAGAAAAGGTCAACACAAGTGCGGTAGTCAACTTCTGCTTAAGCTCTTGGGAACTATCCTCACACTTGTTTGTCCACATGAACTTCTCTCCTTTCTTCGGAGTCAAGCTAAGGGTGACATTGATGATGAGATTTCTTCCACGAACCTCCTGTAGTAACTTGTCCAACTCAAATGGTTTCTGATCTCTGATACTGCTGTCGGTCTTGGTCCACTAATAACTGATTCGGTCTTGACCGAATCCACGGAAATTCTTTCACCATTCTCAGACGTCTCTAGTGCTCATTAGAATTCCTCGAATACACTGGAATATCATTACACGATACAATCAAAACCGATCTAGATATTCTTAGAACGCTCAGTTTGTCAAATCCATGACAGCAATTGGAACGTTCGTTAGACCCTATGATATTACATTACTCTCTCATAGGCCACATCAAGTACGAAACGTTATTTTTAGTATAACCTCCTTTCTGGTTCTCAATTGACAATAACCTATTCTCAAGTCGATCTTTGGAGGTACCGACACTCTTTATAACTAGTCACACATTTCATCGGTCTTTGGCAACGAACACTTGTCCTTGATCGTCACCTAATTGAGTTGACGATGGTCGATGCATAATTGCAACGAACCATCTTTCTTTCTCTTACCACAAAGCTGATGTTCCTCATTCATCAATCCTCACATCTGCACCTTCGGTTCTATCACTCAGACAACAACAACTGGTAAGAAGCCTTCGAGAGTGGCTCTAACCTGGTACTAGCTCGATTGCAATTCCTATCTCTTTCTCTGACGACGGTCTGATAGTTCTTGTGACAATACTTCTCTAAATTCTTAGATTATTGAGATGTCCTCCATCTCTAGTTCTCCAATATGTCTCATCTATGACAATCACCAAGCAACCTTGGCAACCTTCGTCTAACAAACGAGTTGTCTTTAGCCAACAAGATTAATGAAATCGAAGATTCTTTTCGAGTCCTAATAACCTCGACACTTTCACATGCTACTAGACTAAGCCGGATTACTTCATAACCATAATTCATTACCACAAGATGCTCCGTGAGTCCATTCTACTCATGTGGCGCCTAAATTATATCTCGGCAACTAGTCAAACCCAACTATAGCTAGCGTTTTCCCTTTCTTCCACTTTATTTCAACTAACTGAAATTCTACAAACGCAGTCCAAGGCTCCGCTGCACTACTATGATAAAATCTCGCCATGAACATTCTTCTCCGGATTGGAGCAGGGTCAATTCCATTCCCATCCCTTTTGCCATCCTAGTGGCATTCTGGCCACAGTAGCGATGTCTATGCTACCTTAGACTTTCACTAACAGTCATTCATCTAATGGCCAAGCTGGTCATCATCACATCATGTTCTAGCCATACCCAAACACTGGATTTATCTACACTTCCTTCCACACGTTTGGCACCCATCTGGTGAGTCTTCTATCTCCTGTCAAGTGACAACACACACTCTTTCTGGTTGTCCCATTGGTCTGTTGGGGCCACTTCTTACCAGATATCCCTGTTAGCTACACTTCAAACAATTTCTCGTCCTAGGAAGGACATAAGACCGATCTCTGCCATCATGTTTGGAAACAACATGATCCATTTAACTCAATGCTGACCCGACTATCCCACCCTTCCTATTGGGTGGAATAGAATACTTCTCTTTCGACCTCGGTCTTTTCCCTGACTGATTTCCATTTCTACCTGAACTGGATCTGTACCTCGACTCGAATACAATGGCTCGCTCCCAGATCATATCTCCACACTGGACCTCAACAGGTGTGGCAACAACAACGGCTCGGTCCTGAGCTTGCAAGCTCAACCAAATCCAAGAACATTAGCGCCTGAACAATCCCGTCAAACTTAGGATCGCTCGATGTTGCTACACCAGTACTGGCCTACAACGATACTCTTACACTCGTGCTAGCCTAAGCCAACACTCAAACTTAACCACATCGGGCACTGACCTTTCTTAGCATTTTACCCCGAGTCACAGAGGATACTGTCCTCTTACTAGGAGTTCTCTGCTCTTGCTCGCTCATGATTCAGTCTTTTACTAACACCTGCCTTCCGAATCCATACTGGATTAGAAGATGAGCAATTCACACACGACAAACAATTCTACCAATCAGCTATCATAGACATGCACCAGCACAAATTTAAAAGCCTTCCTACTACTATCCCATGAACCATCGCTCCTTATCACTCCAATCTCAAACCTCGCTCTGATACCACAAAAAGGGGATGTCACGCTCCGATCCTCGGGCACGCACACATCCTTCTACTTGGTTGATTTTAGAATGCGATATCCCAAGACTAAGTATTGCCGACCTTTTCATTTTTAATAACACATACGGAAGCAGTTATAAATCCCTAGACAATAAAACGATGGGATAGAAAAGCAGGGCCATATTTTTCATACTGAAAATTCACAACCACACCTTTTTACAAACATCTCATAGTATTCTACAATACTATATACGTAAGTCTGATCTAACATCTATTCACATGCAGACAAGGTTTGACAAGAAAGGATGGGATCTCAGTCCTCATCCGGGTCATACTCGGAGTCAACATCCCGATCATCCTCGGTCTCCTTAGAGTCAATCTCATCCTCTTCAAGTTCTTCATCTTCTGCTAGCTCGTCAACAGGGCTATCCAACTAGTAATCCTCCTCCGATCCCTCCTCCTCCGGTTCCTCTTCTTCAGGCTCTTCCCACTCCTGGTCCTCTTCCTGTCCCTCCTCTTGCTCGATGATCTCACCTTCTTCCTCACTCTAGTTAGCACCCTCAGCTGAGTAGACTGGTGACTCAAGATCGCCTTCAAGCTTGGGATCCTTAGCATCCACTACCGACCCACCCTTAGGGTCTGCTGTCCCTAGCCCAAATGCTGCCTTAAGGACGTATAAAGGCACATCGTCTTTCGGGATGGGACCCTCTTGCTGGCCATCGTGGTAGTGACGATACCACAATCGGTACTCATGGGGCACAAGGTCATTATAACCCACATTAACCCAAACCTCAGACTCTATCAGCACGTACTATAGTCCCTCAGGGTGGTGGTCTATTGGAAAGTGGTATGCTTATTTGGTAATTTCTTGAGGGATACCAAAATGCCTGGGAGGATGAGGAGGTGGAGGTGCTGCCATCTAGGGGCCTGAAATGTTGTCCCACAACCGAGATGAGACTACGTCTTAGCAAGTTCTACCCCCTAAGACCCGATTAGTAAACCAATACACCGTCCGGGTTGCCTATGCACTCACGGGTCAGAGAACTTACCTTGACCTCAGATTCCACCTGCATATTAGCACAGTTCAAATAGGCACTTAAGCAACCACATCATAGATCGATATCTCGATCAATCGACCTAGTCAATTTCAATCGGACCATTCATCGGTCATTTCAATTCAATCAATCAATTCACGACATTAGATCAAGCAATGATCAATCGACCTAGTCGATTACATGTCAGTCGAATCATTTCTAGGTCAGTTCACTCCTCACTATACAACCTCCAATATTATACTTAGTCACAGAGCTACATTAATATTCTCGGGCATCATTTTCGCCAAGGTGACATAAGTAACAAACAGTCTACATGCGTTCTTTAAGGCGCCATTTCCGCATAGAGATATCCTTAATCACCGAACCACGCCTGCCACAAGTCATAGATCACAGACAGTCTACGTGCGTTTTTTAAGGTGCCGTTTTCACCAGTGATATTCCTCATCACCGAACCACGCCTGTCATAGGTCATAGACAGTCTACGTGCGTTCTTTAAGGTGCCGTTTTCACACAATGATATCCTTAATCACCAAATCACGCTTGTCACAAATAATAGATAGTCTATGTGTGTTCTTTAAGACGCCGTTTCTGCATAGTGATATCCTTAATCACCGAACCACGCCTGTCTATACTTCGTATCTGATCGGTCTTACCCAAGAGTATTCCAGTTAAATCTCACGATTCTCTCCACTTTATTACTCATCAAGGCATTAACGATGTTCAATAACCATATTCAGCCGTCTACCAATCAATCATTCGATTTCACTCAAATTCAATCAGTTTAGGAATAATTCCTCAATTTGCGCAATCAATTCAATTTAAAACAACGTAGAGTTCAAATAAATAAACGGACTGCACCACAACGATCAGCATGAAATTTCAGTCGTTGGCTATCCCCGCCTAATTTCCGAAAAATAAATAAATAATTAAATAAATTTCGAAAATTAATAATTAAATACTAAAAATTCAATTTATGCTCGTAATGCCTAATTGAAGCCCACGAAGGGTCGGGAAAAATCCCAAGATGCATTCAATAAATACTATCGACTATTCTTTAGCTAAGTACACTAACCACCTAACTAATATGCAATGCAATTAACTAATAATTACTAATCCATTCTAATCTAACCACATAATCCTCCTTAATTAACACTAATCAATCCTTAAGTGTCATTAGCAAACTAAGAAAGCATTAGTGAGCAAAACTCACCGGAATAACGCGCAAATTGGCTCAAACCGACGGGAACGGCGCAGGGAACACTTTACTCCAAAGGCAGGCCAACTTTCGAGGTCCGACACCACCTCAAAACGGGGTTGGAAGTTGCCGCAAAACCCTCTTTGTTTCTGTTCTGATCTTGCTGGAAAATGAAGTAAACAACTCGGTTTAGCATGGGAATTGACTGGTAAGGAGGAAATGGGCCAAACCGGGCCATGACGGAGCTTTACCAACAAAGAAACACCCAAAACCAGCCTCGGCGACGCTACCACAGACCAAGGACAGCAGCTGGACAAGAGAGAGAGATGGCCAAGGAGAACGGCGGTGCACGGTGAGGCGAGTGCGTGCGCGAAGGGCAAGGGCGGCGGTCCGGCGCGACGACGAGCGGCTTGGCGTGGACGGCGAGTTGCTCTCTTCCTTGCTGTGTTGGTTCAAAAATGAGAGGGGAGAGGAGAGGGATGGCCGGCCAAGTGAGGTGAGAGAGAGGATAGAGAGAAGTGAGGGATGGAGGGCTCCACTTGCTTGATATTTCCACATCTTGCTCTCCAAGATTCAACCTCAACCAAGTATCCTTCCTTGGCCTTTATTTGGCGACGCCAACACTCCACACAACCTTCCCAATGATCCAAAATTGGCTAGGGTGTGGGGGATTACGAATTTTGAAGAATAAAGCTTCAATTGGCAATAATTCCTTCTTGATTGTCTCTAAATCAGCTCTCATAAAATCAATTGATGTCTTATTTATCAAATTGATAATTTTTCTCGTCCAAGAATCCCTCATGCTTCTCAATTTCGTGATCGAAAACCGTCTTCGGCATTTTTTGCACAAAAATGACCGGGCGACAACTTTTTCCCAAAAAGTCTCGGTTGTCAGAAAAATCTTCTAAGACTGAGTCGTAGGTCATAGAATTTATTATGACATGACAGAATCTTCAATTTCTAAAATCGGACTTGAATTGGCGGTTAATTTCTATTCGACGCGTTTTTAGTGTGACCTAGACTACTGGATAGTTTTCAGAACTTTTTAAGACAAATGACCCATGGTCGATTTTCTTTGAATCACTATAAATCCACTCGACTCAATGGCGACTCTCACTTGTCGTTAAAATCTCGAGGATTTAATTACGGACACAGGGTATCAAAACGACAGTAAAATCATATTAGTGTTGGTTGACGAGAATTTTCCAATTTAGTGGAGTCACCCACGATTGGCCACACATCTAAGTTGAATAGACCTATCTTTGATCTCAAATCGATTTTTAACTGTGCCATAATGGTCTCTAAAAATGAGCACAGTCAAGAAGCCGATTTTTGGTCGAATTCTCAAGTCTATTTGCTTTAAAGTGCTTAATAGCTTCCCCAGCTAGCCTAGTTATCTTGAGAGTGATCGGCTCTAAGAATAACCCTATAGACGCATTAATGAAATGCTCGATTTACTCAGTAGAAGACAGGGTTGAAAATCTGGGATGTCACACTGTGGGTATGAAAAAGAAACAAAATCATAAGCAATGCAGAGTTTACATAAGTTATTCAGTAGAATAGAGACAAAAGCACAAGAAGCTAATTATCAATTCTGATTTCTAAGGCCTTTGCAACCATTTAATGTTCTCCTTTTATGCTTATGTGCCATAGCACTTATGGAGGAAAGTGACCTAGAAGCTAAAGCTCCTGGAAGCTTCTTGAATGTTAGTGAAACCTGATTAACGAATGATGAGTTTTTGAGGTACCAATGATAGGACACACTGGAATGAACAACATGTAGTTTCTCATATTAGTTGTTGTTTATGCTTTAGAGCCATATCAATTCAACAGTTGGGTGGGATTCGCATTTGAATTACAGGATGAGAATGTGGTAATAACCATTGCTTGGACCTTGCAAGATCTTGATCATATAGCTATGAGGCATGCATTCATTCCATCCGTAGCTATGAGACATGCTGAATATTTCTACTGGTAGCAACTTAATGCTGATTTCCTCTTGAATTGCCTGTATGCATGCGTGCATGCATGAGAGAATTTCTGACTCTTATCTTCATGTTTTCTTCTTCTAAGCAGTAACCGGACCTATTTGCTTTTCTTATGAAAGGCAAAGCTTGTTTTGGATATCCTTGAAGTTCCAGTTGGCTAAGAAACTGATTTTCAGTAACTAGGTGATTTCAGATATGTTACCTTGTATTCTAATTAAGATGATTAGTATTTTAGTCTAAATTTGTGAATGGTTTTGCGGTCTACTTTACTTATTTATAGTATATTTTAATTGATCGGCTGTGCGATTTTTGAGGATGGGAGCATTATTGCGATGGGAAGAAACCGGATTTATAAGCCACGGAATGTATGTGTTTGTCATTGCTTCTCCACCTCCTCCTATAAAGTTTGGTCAATAGTACATTGTTAGTGTTCTGAATTGATGCCCTTCAACTATACGCTCAGTAGATTATTGTTAATCATTTTATGTTTCTCCCCTAATTATTTCTTTAATAGATCATACAGTAGAATATCTGAACAAATCTGTTAATAGTGGAATTTTCCATGCATAATTAGGCTGTAGAGGGGTTCTTTTTTCTTCTTTTTTTGGCATTATTCTCTCGTAAGATATGACTAAGGCCAACAATAGCAATGTTCTTGCTTTATTATGCACAATGTGTTGCGTTTTTCATTTACCATCGTGCTCTGTCTGGAGCCATATTATGGTATTTATATGCTTTTGTGAAGTTCCTGACATTGTTTTCTTAGGATATGTTTAGCCACACTTTGGTATAAAAATGCATTGAGAGCATTGTATTGCCTTTTGAGGTGTAAGAACCAATTCCTTGAGCACATTTCTTCATATAATGGTCACATGTACACAAATAGTTTAAGCCTAGTTTTTGGTAGAGATCGTCTCCTATCTAACAGTCTATTGCTGCAATTATTTGTAGATTTATGGTGACAATACATTACTATAAATGATTTTGTGAACAGTAATCAATAGTTGATACCAAAAGTATTTGGCCCTTTTAGTATCTTGTGGAGTCTACTGGAAGAACAAAGGAACCTTGCTACAAGGTATATATAAAAATACTATTAGAAAAGGTGGAGGTGGCTAATCCAGTGAGATTCTAAGCCGCTTCAAGCAAGCAAAACTTGTTGAGTTCCTGTAGTATCTTCTTTAATCAATCTTATAGATACTCTCAATCAGTTAATCCGAAGGAGAAAACATTCTCATGAAATGGATTTCCTATATTTATGTTAACCTGCATTGTGAGAAACCTTCTTGTTGACAAAGCTTCTAAATTTGATGTGCTTGCTTTGTTTTTCTTCTTGTGCTTTCATAGGCAACAAGACATGCAAAGATGGAGGCTCTTTATGTCCTTTAGGAACAATGGAAATGAACTGGATTTTCAGCTACAAAAGTTGCAGAGAAGTGTTCAGCATGCTCCCTTTACGTGACATGTGAACCATGCATATGTGTGCAGCAGCATTCTCAATCATTGGTATATCCGTTGGTCATACTGAAATAAAACTAAACTTTTCTAAATTGGTTTATTCATAAATGATTAGATTTCTCTTACCCTTTTAGGTATAAAGGAAGTATATTATGGCTGTGCAAATGATAAATTTGGAGGCTGTGGTGCGATACTGGTGTTGCATTCAAGTAGCTCCAAGGCATGCATTTCTAAACTTGCTTTTGTTGCTGATTCCGTATCTACTTAGCTCCACTTTGCAATTGTGACATGGGATGATTGACAACTTAAGTTTACTGGAGGTCTTCCTTATGTTGATCACTGATGGATGTGATTTTGTAGCAATTCTATTTGTTGTCACTATTTAAATATTGCAACATTTAACCTTTAGAGATAATTTGCTTGCATGAATCTATTTCCTGGAGTACAGGCATTTTTTTAAAATTAATAATCTTAGGAATGAAATGTAAACTTCTTAATCAAAACATATTCTCCTATCAACAAACTGTTTTTGCTTAGATAGTACCTCCTTTTGCAATGTGCTTTGTCAATTAGTCTACTAAATTATCTCTCGCGTTATATTTGGACACATTTTGCAATTGGAATCTGTTCTAGGTTTCAAGCTGAGGAACTAGGTAAAAATGCAGAACATCGGGAATATTTGCTGATTTGGATAGAAATTTCATCTATGTTCCCCCCATTCAAATGTGCCTAATTGATGAATATTTCCAACTTTTTTCTTGTTTCTCTTTCTTTAATGGAAATAAAGGGTTTCAAATGTTATGGAGGGGCAACGGCATTAAGTGGTTTCTCTTTGGCAATATTTTATGAACGAGGAAACTATAATGGTATGAACGGCGATCAACTACTTTAACCAGCTGAATTGTTTGTTGGCAAGAAAGTTGTAAAACTGGAGTTAGCATTGACTTACATCAAATATCCTAAGGGAAATGATAGTTCCTTTTCATTGGACCCATGGTTAAATACATTTTTTAGGAGGCTTTTATGAGCATAATAGAATTATTCTGCTTTTTAAACCAAAGTTTACTTTATCAATCAATGAAGTAGAAGCAACCTTCGTGCTTTTAAAATCTAATACTACAGTCTCTTAGCCCTCATCCCCTTCCATATCAATTGAGAGGAATTTAGGAAGCCTCTTTCTATTTCTACTTTTCAATCATTTCTAACAAGCTAGATAAAGAACGGTAGCTGGGGCTTTGTGTGATTGCAGATCTTGCTTAACAACTCTCTCTCTCTCTCTCTCTCTCTCTCTCTCTCTCTCTCTCTCTCTCTCTCACTTGTCCTTATGCACATCATTTACTGCAGTAAAGATATCATGTTGTATCCTTGGTTTGGAGAATTATCTGCACATCCCAGGTAAATAATGCCAACCTGGTGGAATGTTTTATGATGAGAAAAGGTTGATGAAATTGCAAGTATAGAACTAGTGTGTCGTTGGTTGGTAAGAACCCATTCACAAGTTTTTTTATGGCAAGGTGCTCATTATGTGATGGCAGGTATGCTTTTCCAGACTGACACTAAGTGTAGTTGCTTGAGTGGAGTGATTTTCAGCCACATAATAATTGCCATGTATAGGTGTAGAATTTGCCCAGTAAACACAAAAGTTGAGAGTTTCAAATGGCCAATAATTGTTTTGGCCATTTTTCAGATGCCTTATTTATCTAATTTAGCTTTCCTCTAGACTAGGTATTATTAGGTTGCTATTTGAGAAACAGGACATCATGTCCTTGGTCAAGCAATAAGACGAAATGCAGTATGTTAATAGTTGATAATCCATTGGTTAGACTCGTTGAGAAAAATATCTTCTTCCTTGATCCCTATCATGAATTACTAAACATATATGGTTCTTGGTCGAGCAATTCTCCAATTTGAGCTCTTCAGTTGCAAATATTTCAAGAGACTGATCAGATCATAACCTTTTCATGCTTCTGAGATCATTAGAAAGCTTTGGAAACTCATTACATACAAAAAAGATGGTGTTGAAATAATTTGTCTATGCAATGATAAAATGAATTTGGTTTTCTTCTTTGTTATAAGAACCCTTTAACATGAATGTCATTTTTGTTCGCCATTTTCCCCCTCTTTTCCCATTCATTTGCTGTTTATAACATTGTGGAATCTATTTTTTGTTTGAGTACTAAAAATATATGCTGATTCCTAATATTTTGATTTCAGCTCCAAAGCCTCACAGGCCGGGGGTTGCTCGGGCTTCTCATCTGATTTATGTGCATTGATTCTTCCAGTTGAATCCTCTCGTGCCTCCGCACAACTAGGTAAGACATTTCAGCTTATGATTCCTTGCTTTTCTGAACATCATGTATAGATATATGATGCACCTCTGCTGTGTGTTGAATAATTCTCAGTTGTACATATAACAATTAGGCTGCATTGTGTGACCTTTCGATATTATAGCCTGTCAACAATGGAATGACATTAATTAGCGTGCTGTGGCATTGTTTCTTGCTTTGGCAGTATGACTGATGCTCATTTTTTTAAGATTGAGTATAATTGTGGCTAGCATTCTATTTGGCAGTAAGAGGATGTGGTTAAATATCTAACATTCCATAAAGTGGCTTTGAAGATTCTGTGCACTCTAGCTGACAATGTATGTGCCATTTACTGCTTTCGAATCACAGAATTTCCTCAAGGTGCCTAAGAGAAGAAGCTCGATTCTTGTCCAGATCAATTATTGCTCGGATGGTCATGTGTTCATTGAGGATTGTACCTACAATCACAAGTTCATTTCATGCTTTAACTCGATTATTAGATCATTAAGATAATTTATGGCATAACCCTGTGTAGGCATCACTTTTCTTGTGCTAATCTTTGTCATCGACATATTTTGTAATCTACTTGATTCTTTCTTTTTTGTGTTTTTCAAACTTTGAGTTAATTCTAGGCATGCTTTTGATGTGTTTGAGTATCGGAGTTCGGACTGTATCATGTGTGATACCTAATGATGATAAAAGTGGTAAGATAATTTGCATGTGATTCGCATGGATTTCCTAGCAAAGAATGCATTGACTGGATTTAAATTTCCTGATTGTACCAATTTCATCTTAAATACTTGAATTTATAATATTGTAAAGTCAGCTAAGATTGTGATCATTGTTGACTTTGCCTAGCATATAACCGATTGGTCATGTGGTGACCATGATTGGTTTTGTCACGTGGTGCCTCCAAGAGTACATGAAAATCTGAATGTTTTGCTCGGTCAAGAGGCAATTGGCAATTGCTTCTTCCCTGGGTGTGCTTTCTGTATTGTTCATTCCTGCACGAGAGACCTTTTTTCTTCCTGTCATATAATGTCAAATTTGAGACCCATTCTTTCATAACCTAATCTATTAATACATTTGAAATATACCAAAACATTTGTTTGAAAGATATTCTCAAACGAATAGGAAGATGGTAATTTTAGAATGTGATAGAAATTTTTTATAAAATGCGAGCTGACATTGATTACAGAATATTTTAGTCTGTCAAAAATACATTATAACTTTTATAAAATATATGTTATATTGCCCTATGTGATCATATTATATAAGGCTTAGCATATCTCGATTATAATAATAATGCGGTCGGCCAATCATGAAGACCAGCATTTTAACAATGATCTATAATTGGTGGGTCTATTAAAATATGCTACATAAATAGGTTATGGTTTTCGTTCCCCACCTAATTCCATGCATCTATGATTTATCCATCAAGACCATCTTAGGAAAAAGAGAGTAAAGCCTAGTCCTGAATTTGTATGGCTTTATCTATATCGCTCAATGCAAAAACGATAATTGGCTAATCAAGTATGTGTTTTTTATTCTAAGGCTAGGTATTGAAAATTCTATACACGAGTTTTGTATCATTGAATTTCTCACGTGTGGTATAAGAGCAGCTGTATATGGGTTTAGAATTCACATTAATTTCTCGATGTAATTACATGTATAGTGCATGTAATTCACGATTTACGAGCGAGTTGGGGAATTCAATTCTTTCGGTTAAGTATTTTATATATCGATATGGGATTTTAGTTACCCATTTTATGATAAATAACATGTTTCTTATTTTATATATCAATTTCCTATTCTATTGCATTAAGGTAATTAACATATTTCTTATTTTTCTCTCCCAAAATCCATTCTAATCAACATGTCTGTTCAAAGGGAATTTTTTTAGTTGACAAACTATTGTTATGACTTAATTAAGCACGTCAAAAGGTTTAATTCGATTAGTGAATCCAAATCAAGAACTTAAATTGTAAGGTAATTAGAGGGAACTACATCGACACGTACATGGTGCCCGCTTTAAATCCTATATTCGAGTGATGTGAAACATTGATTTAATAAAATTATAAAAAGAGCTTGAATTAATTATATTGAATTGTGATACTGCTGGGAAGTTTGAAGTTAAGGATGTTATGTTGTATTCCTCCCCCATTGTCCGCGAGTTCATAATATCATTTTTTTTGGGAATTATAAGTTTGAGCTTGAATTGATTATATATAGTAAATCTTCACTAATATCACCTAAATGGCCTCATATCTTTTCAATTTTAATTTTATTTGACCAAGCTTTATTCAAAAGATGCATGTTCGATGGCCGACCAGTTTTTTCATGGACGGTGAGGGCTAGGACTATTTGGTGCACACTTACCATGCACATGAATCATTTGAGACAAACTCAAGTTCACAACCCACTTCAAGAAAATAGCGGGCACCTTTGATAAAATGGCCGCCCTTCAATAGGCTAATTAGAATTTTCCGACTTTTATTTCTACATAGAAATGTGATACCCATACGGTCGGTGTCTATATAGAAGTGTGTTGATATTAGAATGACTCTTTGACTATAAATTTGTCGGGGGAATTTTGTGACTTCGAACTCGGTTTTTCCATTTCATCATTGCATAGGCTTTGATACATCTATTGTTCTGCACAGACTTGGTTTTGTCCCTTTGGGATTGTATGAACTTTTGATATGACTATTAGCTCAGATCATCCATCACTCGATGATACTTGACCAACCAGTTCTATAATATGCACTTGATATGATGAAGAGTAGGTGGCAAATGGATAAATCAGGTCAAGTTATATATGAGTCTAATATATTTGCTTATTTACCCATTTAAACCATTTAGAGTTATAGTTAAAAATAAAATTGTAATTCAAAAGTATTACGAATCTCTAACCCTTCTTATTATGATTCTTGAATTTCCTACATTTTCCAAACTTGAATTATAATCTTTGCAATCTTCGGAAGTTAAATCTTTCTTGTTTCAAAAAAAAAAAAAAAAAAAAACTTAAAATAGAAAAGAAAAACCATTACGAAACCAATAGCCAAGTATCAAAAGAGTTCCTTCTTTTAAATTGAAAAGGAAAAAAAAAACATGTAGCAAGAGAAAAGGAAAAAAATGAAAAAAGGAAGGAAAAAAGAGAGAGAGAATGGCCTTCTCTTCCAATCATGTATTTCGCATGTATTTTATTTGAGGTCGTTAATCGCTGAACGTATTGTACTTTAAAATTAATTACATATATTTGTTTCATCATAAAGTTAATTTATGCACTGTGATCTTAAAGATAATTTAAGGAACATAGAAGCATATGCTTGAGCCGTGGTAACATGCATCCATCTTGAGTGTCCTTAGAATCCTAATACCCGTTTTGCCTGAATTTCTCCTGCAACAAAAAATCTTTCACCAAAAATCGCACTTCGACTTTTAATTGAAAGGAAAGTAAGGTCCCTGCATCAAATCCCAATAGAAAAATCACAAGCAATTAGGAACCAACAACTCACCACTTTATACGGAACAAGTTCATACAAACATGACCCGTTCCAAAATTTAATCGACGACATGAATAGAAAAATACAAACTCAATGTGGTAAGCATATGTCAACAAATTATGCTGGAATTTGATCGATGACACAATACTTGAAATAGAGATACGTGCTGAAATTTAATCAACGGCATGACTATGAAAATTACAACTAAGAAAGTATAGTACAGTATAGGAAAGTAAAGATGTTGAAAATATAGTAATTGTTTGATTTGTAGGGAGGAGGTTTTCCGTGGATGTCCGATGATATTTATAGTGGCTATGGGATAACTGCCCTTAATAGGTTCTCCAACAATTGTATTTCCCTCGAACGATTTCCACTGCTAACCGTCACCTTCCTTTATTTCCGAGAGTCTTGTATCCCCGCCTCCATGATCTCCTGACTTTCAGATAATTATCCCCTTTGAAGATGCCTACTCCTCACTTTATGATCTTGTTTCGAAAGTAGCCGCCGTTCCCTCCAAAAACAACATGCTCACTTCAATATTTAACTGCTTTGTCGATTGTGAATCCTGCAATTGCGCTTTAACGCTTCTCAGTCGAAGACCTATCAGTCGATCTAATGTCTCGACTCGACTTAGTTACCATATTCCTATGCTTTTCAAGCCTATGAAGAATTCTAATGGTGTGTTGCTCTTTATTCATCAGTATTCATGCTGGTATTCATAACTTGATTTTTCATTATCGTATATTGACAACTGAAAATGTGCCATCAATGTGAGTCAGTGTTGATCACCAAATATTAACTCCTGCAGTCACCAACAAGATGTCTTGTACATGATAATATTAACTTGTTTTCCACATGGCTGTTTGTGCTCATGTGTCAAGCACGTGCTTGTTTGTATCCATGACTTGATTATTTTTTATGTAAACAATACCCAACCATCTTTGAAGTCCAATGAAAGCTATTCATAAGAAAATGTATCATTAGGACATGCATCTATCTTTATATTTAAGAATACGTGTCAAAAAATTTGTAATTGGTCTTTTAATATTATTATTTCGGGGGTGCATCCATGTTTTCTCCAATGCGGCTCTTACTCATTGGCAACCTGATATTAAAACATTACTTTCAAATGGTATAGTCTCATCAGTTTCGTTTATAATTTAGGACGAAGAAATCTATAATTAGTGTTTTGAACACAGGTCTCTATTCATTTGCCATCGAAGTTCTTTTCTAACAGTTGGAACTTCGTCAATGGAAGCTTTGTCGGTAGTGCTCTCATCTATCAGGGCATATCTCCCATCCCATAGGCTTCCCTCATGCATAAGTAGCTCAAGACCTTGCTTTCAAAACTAGTTAGGAAGTCACTGCATTGTCCCTCGATCATATCACTACATAATTTATTTGATAGCAAAGCATTTACTATCCAAGGGACCAAAGATATCAAGAACCAAAGTATTGATTTTGCCATAACAATCATGATTCAGTAGGGAAATAGTCCACGTGATTTTATTTTATCCGTTAGTGCACCCTCCTAATTGACAATTGCCGACGCTAGTGTTTTGGCTTTAAGTGAAGGCGAATTTCCTTTTTTTTTTTTTTTTTTTTTATAGTGAAACGCAAATAATTTTTCTTTAATGTTTTGAGGGGAAATCAAGAGGGCCTAAGCCAGGCCAGGCATACGTACACAACAATTGGCAAAAATCTAGGAAACTCAGAAGTCATATTAGATCAAACGTATTTTTTATACGATAATGGAGGATGAGATGAGGAATTTTATTAATTAAAAAAAAAAAAAAAAAGATAATACGATGAATACGGATGAATAAAAGAAGGTTCTAGAAGATGGTGCCTAGAAGACAAAACCTCAAACGGCATGGGAGGTTCTAGAAGATGGTTCCTGAGGGGGCTGAAGACGATCGAGCTACTGTTCCGTCACAGCCGTCCGCCGCCGTTCGTGATCGCAGTTGCGTTCGCTAAAGAGCCGGACTCCCGTGGGCCCCGGTTCGAAGGGGAAAAAGATCTCGTTTGGAATCCTTTGCGAAGCCGAGATTTCGTTCGTTCGTTGAATATTCCATGCATTGTTAGGTTGTAAGGGCTTTTGTTCCCATTACCCTTCATAAAATATGGCTACATCTAACAATAACAATAATCTTGCTTTATTATGCACAATGTTTCATGTTTTTCATTTGCTGTTGTGCTATGTCTGTAACCATATTGCGGTCTTTATATGTTTGTGTGAAGTTCCTAACATTGTTAGGCCGTATGTAGCTAGACTTTTGTTATAGTTATATGGTGTAAAAATGCATTGCAACCATTTTATTGCCTTTTAAGATGTCAGAATCTGTGCCTTCGGCAGAGTTCTTCATACAATGACCATTTACACAACTAGTTTAAGCCTGGTTCTGGTTGAGATCATCTCTTATCTAGTAGAATATTTCTGTAATCATTTATAGTCATGAGGTGACATTACTATAGATGAATTTATGGATAGTAATGGATAGTTGATGCCAAAAATATATGGCCCTGTTAGTATCTTGTGGAGCTTAACAAAAAAACAAAGGCACCTTGCTATAGGTGTATAGTTAAAAGTACTGTTAGAAAAGGTGGAGGTGGTTGATTCAATGAGAAGCCTCTTTTTCCATGTGAGATTCTCAGCAACTTCAAGCGAGCAAAACTTGTTGACTTAATGTAGTATATGCCTTGATCAATCTTATATGTACTCTTAATCAGTTAACTTAATGGAGAAAACACATTTCTCAAGAATTGCATTTCCTAAATTAATGTTGAAACTATACTAAGAGAAGCTTTCTCTCTGACCAAGCTCCTAAGTTACATATGCTTCCTTCATTTTTCTGCTTGCACTTTCCTAGGCAACAAGACGTGCAGAGATTGAAGCTCTTGATGTTCTTCTTGAACAGAGGACTGGATTTCGTCTGCAGAAGTTGCGAAGAAGTTTTCAGCATGCTCCCTTCATGTGACATGTGAACCATGCATAATGTGCAGCAGCATTATCGATCATTGGTATATCTGTTGATCATACTGAAATAAAACTGAACTCTGTTAAAAAAAAATTATTTATAAATGATTGGATGACTCTTGCCCTTTTTAGGTATAAAGGAAGTATCTTATGGTTGTGCAAATAATAAATTTGGAGGCTGTGGCTCAATACTGTCTTTGCATTCAAGTAGCTCGAGGCATGTGTTAGGTCAGTTTCTGAACTTGCTTTTGCTGCTGGTGTTGTATCAACATAGCTTTACTTTGAAATTGTGACATATGACAATTGACAAATAAAGCTTACTGGAGGTTTCGATTCCTTCGTTGATAACTGATGGATGTGGGTTCATAGCGATTGTGTATGTCGTCGCGTGTCGAATATTGTAACATATAACCATTAAAATAAATGGAGGTTTATGGAACTAATTTTCCATATTTTCAGTGCTTTTCTTCGTCCAAATGGAAGAAAGTAGTGTTTCTGGAAGCATCAAGAAGTCAAGTTTATAATTATTCTTTCTTTTACCGCTTTGTTTCCTTTTTCTTAAATTCTTTGTGACTTGTTAGACATTTACGTATTCTTTATTTGCCTAAAAAGTTTACAGTTCTGAGATGTGCTACAAGTTAAGCGAACTTTAGTTTCTTTTTTCCTTTTCCCTCTCCCCCTCGTTTCTTCATTTCTTCTTCCTGACTTTTTTCACTACAGCGAGATTCTTTGACGTCTTTAATGTTATCATGTTTAAAATTGAGAAATATAGTATCTTCGAAGAAGTATGATATTCTAACTATGAGGAAATTTATGCTTTCTGATATGCCATAGGCAATGTACTTGATAAAGAAATCTCATTTCTCGTCTAATAGTTGCAATTGTCTCTTCTTGCATACATGAGAGCATGTGCCCGCTAAATGGTGGGGTATGGCTTGTGTTGCCAGCTTGATTTTTTTATCCGTCTGCGCTGTAATGAGCTAACGTTTCATGTTTCCTGAGCTTGATCAGAGCTCATCAATTTTTTACTCTTTGCTGACATAAAAGTTAAAACTTAGTGAAAACAGGATCTGTTTCATTGTGATTTGAGCAGCACATGAAGTTGTGTAATCTAGATTATGGACATTGTTTTTCTTTCAAAGTGTTAATTTTGAAAGAGTAAGCTCAAGTCTTGGGGAAGAAGCAAGAGATGTACCAAGGATGCATCTAAACAAGAAGTTGAAAAGGGGGGTGGACCATGAAATCGCATACTTTAGAGCTTGAAATTTGTGGTTATGTTGCGATTAATAATCTGATTATGAGTCAAAAGCAATGTGTGATGCATCTGCCTGATTTATGAATGTTTCCAACATTTTTTTTTTGTTTCTCTTGCAGCATTGGGAATTCTGGATCAAAGGGTTTCAAATGTTAAGGAGGCGAGATTTTTATGAGCGAGGGAACCTTAATGGTATAAATGGCAATCAACCATTTTAACCAGTTGAAATGTCTGTTTGAACGAATGTTATTATACTGCAGTTTGCACCTATTTACACTAGATAACCTAAGGGAAATGGTAGGTCATTTTCAGTGGACCCATAGTTAAAAAATACATTTTAAGAGGCTTCTATGAGCATAATAGAGAAATTCTACTTTTGAACCAAAGTTTTCTTTATCAATCAATGAAGTTGAGCATTGTGCTTGCTGGCAACATCTCCTTGAAGACCTTCCCAAAAAATTTATCTTTTAGTGCCTAATATGGTGGTCTTCCTAGCACTGATCCCCTTCCATAATGGTTAAGAAGAATTCAGGAAGCCTCTTTATATTTCTACTTGTCAATCCACTCTCTCAACCAGCAATAGAAAGAACTCTAGCTGGGGCTTTCGGTGATTGCAGATCTTACTGAACAACTCTCTCTCTCTCTCTCTCTCTCTCTCTCTCTCTCTCTCTCTCTCGTACACTAGTCCATATGTAAATTGTTTGCTGCAGTGAAGATACGTTGTTGTATCCTTGGTCTGGAGAATTATCTGCACTCCCTGGTAAATAAGGCTGGCCCAATGGAATGTTTTGGAATGACTAAGGGCTAGTGAAATTGCATGCATAGAACTAGTGGGCCATTTGATAAATAAGAACCCATTCAGAAGTTTTCTCCATCAAGGATAAGGTGCTTAAGAGTGCTCATCTTGACATGGTGTATACACTTATCGAGACTGACATTCACTGAGTATGGTCGTCTGAGTGGAGCGGTGTTCAGCTTCATTGTAATATATTGCTATGAATTGGTGTAGAATTGGCCTAGTAATCAAAAGGCAGAGTTTCAGATACCCATTTTTTTTCTTTTTTGGCTAATTTTCAGATGCCCTGCTATCATATGTAGCTTCCTCTAGACTCGGTACACCTAGCCAGATTGCCATTTGAAAAATGGGATGTCATGTCCTTGGTTAAGGAAAAAGACGAAGTGCAGTATCTTAATAGTTGATAATCCATCGGTTAGACTCGTTATTCCTATTGTGAATTACTAAGCATAAATAGTTCTTGGTCGAGCAACTGTCCAATTTGTGCTCTTCAATTGCATGTATTTCAAGAGACTGATTGGACCATAACCTTTTCATCCCTCTGCGATAATTAGTACGCTTTGGAAACTGATTATATGTAGAAAAGATGGTTAAATAATTTTTCTTTGCAATGATAAAATCTAGTTGGTTCATGTTTTTCTTTGTTTTGTTGAACCTTGTTGCATGAAGTATCATTTCTCTTCTCATATTTTCCCCTCCTTTTCCATTCATTTTCTATTTATGACATTGTGGAATCTATTATTTATTCATATATATGTATGCTGAATGCTAATATTTGATTTTCAGCTCCAAAGCCTCACAGGTCACGGGATACTCAGGCTTAAAATTAGATCTACGTGCATTGATTCTTCCTGTTGAATCTTCTCATGCCTTTGCACTACTAGGTAAGACCTTTGAACTTATGATTCCTTGCTTTTCTGAACATCATGTAGATCATGTAGAGATGGAACGATTATTGGTTACTTGTGCATATAACAAGTGTAGTGCATGGTGTGACCTTGCTGTATTTTAGCCTTTTAGCAACAGAATGGCATGGATTAGGGCGCTGTGGCAATGTTTCTTGCTGTGGCAGTATGCTATGATGCTCATGTGACTTTTGAGTGTACCTACAGCTATACATTCCCTTGTATGGTGTTTGTCAATGACAACGAGGCACTATTAAGGTCTTAGAGATGAAGTTAGACAACATCCTTGTTCTTTGTTCTTGATTGTTGGTTTATTTTGATTATTTTGTTCATTGTTCTTAATCCTGTCAGTTCATCTCTTCATTTGACTAAAACCTAAAGTCAAACTCGCTGTTCAAATGATTTAGTGCACTCTGACTAACAATGATTAACATTCTATATATGGTATGAGGATGTAGTTAAACATCTAGAATTCTATAAAGTGTCTTCAAATGATTTAGTGCACTCTGACTGACAATGCATGTGCCATTTACTGCTTTTCCAATTACAAGATTTCAACTATTGGGGTTTACCCCAGTGGCCACCCTTCCAACGTGGAAGGGGGAGGTGGGGGATTTGAATCCCCACCTTCTCAAGGGGGTTAGGGTGGAGACGAATTAGTTTCAAGAGTGGGTTTCGACTCCCACGCCCTGCAAGGAGGCAGGGCAAAAGTCTGAGAGTGAGAGTTAGCATAGGCATAGAGTAGGACCGATCAAAAAAAAAATTATAGGATTTCATTAAGGACGTGAGAAAGAAAGTGTGAATGTCCAGATCAGTTTTTGCCCCTGTAATATTTGAGAATTTTTTTTACTAGGTCAAAGAAAAAGTGGTGGGACCCACTTCAAATAAAGAAAGAAAAAGAAAACAAAAAAGGGAAGAGATAAAAAGGAAAGAAAGCCCACGTTCGGGCAGCAGAAGAAAAGAGGAAAGAAGAAGAAAGAAGAAGAAGAAGAAGAAGAAGAAGAAGAAAGAGAAGAAAGACGAGAGAGGGTTTTGTGTGTTCACGCCGCAAGCAACTCACCAAGCTTATTTATAATACTCGGTAAGTGATCGCACCCATCGTTCTTCCAATCAGAGTAGTTTCAGAGTTAGGGTTTGAAATTCAGAATTTTGGGAAAATCGAGCGGCGAAGTCCAATTTTGGAGTCGTTGAGCAGCATATTTTTGTAGGAATGATAGTTTAAGGTGTTGTGGAGCCGTGAGATTTTATGGATCGTGATTTGAGCTTGTGGTTTGTCCGAAACAAAATTTCAAAGTTTCCCACGTGCAGTGAACAGTACATGTCCAGCAGCTTTGGGCCCATATTTTGTCATTTTTTAGGCTTGATTTTGGGGCGGCCAAGTTGGGATTCTTGTAGTATGTATCAAGGGCTTTCTATTGACTATAAATACATTTGGATCGGGGTTCTAAGGAGAAAGTGAAGGCATGATCAAGTTTTGCGCTTAAACTCCCGTTGATGCCTTAATTTTATTTAGTTTTATTAATTAAGTTTTCAAATAATAAATAAAAAATAAAAAATAAACAACAAAAGCAGAAAGCAAGACAAAAGCAAAAAGAGAAAAGAAGCAAAAACAGCCCCTCAGGCTGGGCTTTCGAGCCCAGCCCCTCTTTTTCTCACGCAGGCCCATGACTCAGTCCGGCTCGCATGACTTGGCCCAGCCCCCTTTTTTTCTCCTCTTGTCTTCTTCCTCCATGGATGAGCAGCACGCGCAGGAGCTCCAACGCGCGCGATGCTAGACAGAGAGACTGATAGCGACGAGACAAGCAAGTGGGTGGCTTGGAAGGGACGCCGGTTCAGCCGCACCCAAGGCCGATCGATGTGCGCCGACCGGTGGCCAAACTTCCACTGACCGGCCTTCCCCTCGCCTATAAATAGGGCGTCGAGGAAGGCCAACAAAGGGGGCGGACGGAAGCGAAGAGAGATCGAAAGCTTACAAGCGCCGGAATCTTCCCTCGAGAGACTTCGAGGGAGGCCCGAACGCTCGCAAGCCCAAATCTAAGGGAGAGGGAAGAGATCGGAGCCGGAGGAGCTCGTGGGCGGAGTCGAGGCCGGGCGGTGAGCAAACTCGGAGAGAGATGGAAAAGTGCCAGATCTGAGAAGCCGAAGACCCATCGTTGCTGCTGTCCCTCCAGACGCCGTCGACCAAGCTCCGCCGAAACCCCCAGCCGCCTCGAGTTGTGCCCGACGCTGTTGCGGCAATTGTTCCGCCGTGCCACGCCAGATCTAGAAGCTAAAGGGCCGCCGTCGCTCCCCCATTGTTGTCACCCACACCTGCAGCCCCTAATCACCACCTCCATCCACCTCCTTGTCGCGCCACCGCCGTAGAACAGGTAACGGTAGGCGCCGACCACCACCTCCAGTCATGCCGAGTCCGTCGTTCCCCTTTGCGTCTCGACGCTTCAGCCCCCCTCACCAAACGCCGCAAGCGAACGAAGGAGAGAGGAGACCGGGAACCGGGTCGTCGGGTTAAGCGAGATGACCCGGTTCCCTAGGGTTTCGAGGGTCCCCCCCAAAACGGCGGCGTTTAGTAAAACAAAATGGGACTCGGGTCGTTGGGTCGGACCCAGGTCGCGGAACCGGGTAGGGTTTTCACCGGTTCCCCCCCAAAAGCGGCGCCGTTTCAAAAAAGAAAACATAAAAATTAAAAAGTCCAAAAATCCGAGTTGGGCCCGTATGCGATCGGCTTTTTTTATTTTTTATTTTTAAATAACATTTTAATTAAATAAATAATTTATTTTCCAAAAAAATCAAAATACAAAAAATATATTTTATTTTCGAAAAATATTAAAAAATATTTTAATTTCCAAAAAAACAGAAAATATTAAAAAATTATTTTCTAGAAAAATCAAGAAAAATAAAAAATACTTTATTTTCCAAAAAATATTAAAAATATATTTTATTTTCCGAAAATAAAAAAAAATCAAAAATATTCCATATTTTCCAAAAATGCCAAAAATTCAGAAAAGGCCAAAAAGACTTGTATTTTTCCAAAAAGTACCAAAATCCAAAAATCCCTTTTATGTCCAAAAATAGAAGAGGACCACAAAAATATGTTTTTCCCCAAAAAAGAGTGGAAAATCCCTAAAACATCCAAAAACCTCGGGGTTTAAATAAGGTTAGGTACCGAAAGGGCATTAGTGATTAACTAGTGTAATCAAGTCCCCGATCCTAATTTCTCTGTTGCACAGAGCGAATATTTCTCCCAATATTTCGCATGGGTTTCTAATCAACCCACCCCAAATTGATTAGTGGCGACTCCATTTTAAAAATTAACTTACGGTTAAAAACCCAGATTATTAAAATCATGAATTGGTGGACTTGGGAGAGTCCGGGCTTAATTAAATCCAGCCGAGCCATTAGCCTCCGCGAGGCGCCCGCCTTCCTCGGGCGCCGAAAAAAAAGAGGTCACGACAGCTTGGCGACTCCGCTGGGGACTTTGAAGACTTAGGCCTTTTTTGCCTTGTTTAAATTCTTTACTGACTTAGGTTTTTTCATGCAGGTCAATAGCTTAGAAATTTATTTTAACTTTGCTTAAGATAGATTGTCTTGTGATTATGAATTGTGGTGCATGCTTTACTGTTTTAGCACTACACATGGCACACACAACCCGCCCGCCGGACCTGGGCCGCCATAGGATATTTAGGATGGTGTCAAGAAAGATACGACCTCGAACGCGAGACTGCGATGTAGAGGTTGCCTTTCTTTTCCCCGAATTTCTTTAGCCGAGGTTAGGAGGGTATGCTGCTAACGCGAGACTGCGATGGGCGGATATCCTTTTAATTTCAACAAGCCTTCTCAGTTAGAAATCGAGCCGCACATCTCATGTGCATGTCTTTGTGCTTGCCATTTTCTTTAAAAGCAAAGTAATTTATTTACTTTTACTTAGTCCTTTTATTGACCCATGGCAATTTAGGGTAAGTTTTTCGAGTCCCAGTTTATATGCGATGGGAGAAGATGACATCCAGCTTATTCCCACTCCCAAGACAGAGCTCTTCAGGTGGTGGGGTCAATTGGACCAGTATGCCCAAGAACGAGTGAAAGCCAAAGCTGGTCATCTTCTATCATTGATTCAAATCCGTGTTCATCCCGAAGTCATGCAGGCCATGGCACATTTCTGGTGCTCGAAGACGACTACTTTTGTGTTTGGTGGGTTCGAGCTAACCCCAACTCTGGAAGAATACAGCATCATCACTGGGATACCTCTCGAGAATAGGCTTGTTAGGCCATCAACAGGCATTATCCCGTTGCGTGGGTTAGCACGACTCTTAGGAACTGAAGTCCATGTTATGAGGCAAATTCTTGAAAACAACCATAGTACCTGCCCCCTAGCATTTTTGACTGCATGTTTTGAAAATCAACCCGTGACTCAGAAAAGCGAGATTTTCCTCTTGGCCTTTTCGGGCTCATCATTTTCCCCATCAAAGAAATGTCATAAGTCCAAAGATGGCATGGATAGTTGATCGATCTTAAGGGGGCAAAATTATGTCAACATGATTTTAACTGAGACATTCTTGTCCCTCAATCGTTTTAAAGAAAACACGGAAAAGTCATGCGAGTCTCCCGGAAATTTTACAAGTCTGGTTCTTTTCTCACCTAAGCCAATTTCGATGCTTCATGCGATCGTCTGAAATAAATGATTTCGAAAATCCATTTCAGAAATTTATGGTTTTAGGACCATACATTCCCAATCAAAGTTGTTTAAATTGGGTGAACTTCCTAAGCGACCCGGCTCCTGAAGTATTCCAATGGTGTGCTGATTGGTTCCATGAAAAGAGAGCTCGTTTCGCTTATAAACGCCACCGTCCAATCCCGTTGCTCGGTTTCACCAGCGCCATTTCCTATTTTCCATATCGGGTGGCACGACAAAGTATGGAGCCCTCCAGAGAGATCCCACCGCCTTTCAAGAGGAAGTCTCCTCCACTCTTTTTCAACACAAGCCGTGACTATGCAATCGAAATTTCTATCCATGAGGAAACATGGAGCAAGTGCCATCGCAAAAGGATCGTGGTACCTGAAGGGCTTGAGGGACAAGAAAAATCCCACCACGCCTCTGAATCCTACATCCTCAAGCATCGTATCCCGCCAAAGTGGAAGCCATCGATCCCTCACCCAATCAGCGAGATCAGCCAGCATGAACAAGCAGAGCTTATGCAAGGAGATTTGGGGATAGGCTGGATGCATTTCTCACAGCCGATCCAAGAAGACAAGCATCTGCGCAAGAACAAGGCTCCCCGTTGCATATAAATAGCAATCATGTGTCCCTTAGTGTTGATATTGTGAAAATTCCGTCCCATTGTTTAGGGACTTTTGTTTAATACATAGTATTTCCTTCTGTCATTTCAAGTTTTAAATGTCGGAAGTGTGTGGTCTATAAAATCCTCTTTTGATAAATAAAGAAGCAGTTAGACCATTGCCATGGATCAATCTTTGTTTGCTTTTGTGCTCATTCATGATTTTTGCATCAGAGGTAATTATGAATCGTCAACTATCAGCCACCCGCGAATGGCCTCACGTGATAGGACCCGATCAGAATGATGTACAAAATCGCCTCACCAACATTGAAGATGGCGTAGGACAGATGTCCATTGTCCTTCGACAACTCTCAAGGCAAATGGAATCCACTCAAGCTAAACCCAACTCCATAACTGCTTTAAGCACACTCCTGGCACCTGCAAATCTGCCAGATAATGACCAACAAGATAAACAGCTTGAAAAGATCATGAAAAAGTTGAGACAGCTGCAGGAGCAAAATCCCATCAACTCGTCTGATTATGCCGGTTTTGAGATCCCTAAAGAGCTCAGAACGCCTGAATGCGAAAGGTATGCTTGATACCTTCCGCCCGAGACCTACTTACAAGCCTACTCCGGTCCAAAGGATGATTCAATCATACCAACAAACCCGACTCGCCCCCGCCTTGCGATGGTACATTGTCGAAGGATTAGTTCCCTTAAAACCTGGAAGGAACTAATTCATGTTTTCCACCAAGAATATAATATTGACATCAGCCCGACATCACCTTGCCCTACGAAGAACCGATGATCCGGAGCACGAGGAGCCGTCGATTCTTGAGATAGGAGAAGAAGATGTCAATGAAACCTTGCATGATGAACGGACAACTGAGGAAGATCATATTATTGAAAAGTTTCCCACTCGGAAAGACAAGGAACCTATGTACGAGATCACAGACACGGAGCCTGTTCCAGATCGGGGCACGATAGGACAGCTCCCTAAGCTTACTGCAAGAGCTAGGGTTCAAAGAATACTGACCCCTATCAACATAGAAAGTGACATAGAGAGTGAAGCCTTAATATCTCTCGACAAAATCGAACCGGCGAAACGAAGGGCCTTACTCAAAAGGTCTGGACCAGGAGCCAAGAAAAGAAAGCCTAAACAAATCAATTTGACATCTACCACTAAGTACAGGTGAAATTTGATAACTGGTGAACCGCTGCACCAAAACTTCGAGTATTCTTTGGAATGCGACTCCGAAGGCTACCGCCCTCTAGAATATGACCCTGATGACTTCCAGTCCCTAGAATACAATCCCAAGGATTTCCAGCGTTATTTCAATGAAACTGACAACTCATCATATAACTGTTTCCTACTCTCACTGGGATGAAGGCCATCGAAGAGGAAACATACGTCTTTATCCGCTACGATCCCAACGAGCTGCTAAACTCGTCCTCTGACCATGAGAATAGCTTCAATACTTCATCCTCATTCGAAAATTTTGACCCAGAAGAAAGCAATGGAGTAATCTCGGTAGAGTCCAACTTCCCTAAAACAGAAAAATTCACCACTACAACGAACATGCAGTGGGAAAACCAGTGGCCTAACCAAGACATGTCGGGCCCGTCTTGCCCTCATATGATCTTGACCCCCAACGAAGTGTGGATACCTAATTTCCGCAAGTATAACGGCACGACTTGCTCTGTGGCTCATTTGCAATATCTCCACACTGAAATGAGCCAGTACTATGGCCCGATGTCATTCACAACTCAGGCGTTCCAAGAAACTCTTACGGGGTCTGCATTGCAGTGGTTCGTCACAGCAAGTATTTACCTCATAAAGGATTGGAATGAGCTGTCTTCCACATTCTTGCATCGGTACCAAAACCAGATTGGGCCGAGCCGCCTTGCGAGAGTTTGGCCCACTTCGGAAGAAGACCAATGGAAGATTGCCGAGCATATGCAGGAAGGTGGAGGGCTTTTATGATGCAAACCTACCCTCAACTGACTCAAGAAGAATTGATAAAGCAGTTCATAGAAGCTTTGCCCCACGAACATCGCTGTTGGCTGCATGGATTACACTTTCGTAGCTTCAACGAAATAGTCATCGCATGCGAATACTTGAGTCTCCACGGAGGCGAGGAATTCAAAGGCGTTTGACTTCGGGACCAGCACTATCAAAGCGCTCCTTTTCATAGGAGTTTTTATTAGTTTTGTTTGTTTTTATCTAGTGTGCTACTCGTTGTCTTTTTCATTCCAAGTACTTTAAATGTATGGTTATAATATTTTGTTTTGAAAGCATGAGGCGGTATTCCAAACCAGCCCAGTGATGCTATCTAACCATGAAAAGAAAATATCATCCAAGGAGAATACTGAGGGTTGGGCTTCCCCATGCTTTTTCTTCCCCAAAGACATGTTCTGAAAATAAAAAATATTTCATCACCAAAAGCTTTCGTCAAAACAAGATGATAAATTTAACCGTGTTTGTCTTTCTGACTCTCCCACTTCATGTCTCAGAATATCATTCCCTTTGACTTAGTGTAACATAAAGCATTTAAAACTGGCACATCATGTGAACAGACCAAGTTCAAAGACACCCTTTAGAGGAAGCAGGGGCAAACAAAAAGGATCATCCTGTTTCAAAGAAGGTAAGTCTTATTCCCTGAACATAATTTTGAAAATGATGTCTCCTCTCTTCTGTGTACAGGAAACGAAAGATAGGAGGTAATAGGCATAGGCATCCGGTTAAACTCGAAGCACGCACATCATGGTAGCTCAAGGTAGGATAACCTCCCCCATGCCGCTTTCGACCTTCCCATTTTTTGCAAGTCGTCCTCAGGAGCTCTGTGCACTCGACCTCACTCCTGTCCAACTCCTCCTCAAGACGGAGCAATATCTTCTCCCTTTGACATGCCCGAACAATTAGACGGTACAGTTTCATTAAAGGGATTTCCAGCTTCGGCAGGCCAAGGAACACAAGGAAGAAATTTCCTTTGAATTCATTACTGTCAATAGGGAGAAAATCCAGACAGTCAAGGCAATTTATAGCCCCCACTCCAGACAATGACTCTAGAGTCTGGAAGCTTCACTCCGTGTTCCAGACATGTATTCTTCCAAGAATAATCGCCATCAGAAAGCTGGAGGTTTTTGATTGTCCATCTCAGATTCCATAGAAGCTTGAGGTACGTGACATTTTGCTCAATGCAGCTATAGTTAAAGACGGAAGAAAAATTCCACAGAAGGAAGGCGTTGAAGATGAATCAATGACCAGCAATCATGCATACAGGGCCACAAATGAGGAGGGCCAATCAAAAGAGACATTGAACCGTGTCAAAGACAAAAGGCCGTCATTGACACCTAAATATCCCTAGGAGTCAACAAATATAAACTCTGGGGAATAGTAATTTGGTATCATTTCCAATACTCCCAGTATCTGAATTCACTTTTGATATATTCTCTCCTATTTGACAGGAAGCATAAGATTCAAGAGCACAAGCTTAGTGGTTAATTTGGGCAAACCAAGTGACCCACATCAATTTACCTAGCTTGGTATGAAAGGACGCGTCGTCCATGAATCGGTTCAGTTAAATGGAAAAGGAAACTCCCCCCACAAACATTGTTGGCACCTCTAGCCGAGTGGTAGCCCGGGAAGAAGCAAAATGATCCAAAGTTGAGGGTTCGAATCCCTAACGCAACAGTTAGCCTCTTGAATACCAAAAAATAATAAAATTTTGCTTCTCTTGCACCTGCAAATTACAAGAGAGCAAATGACCTAATAGAGTGAAAATTATAGGAATTCATATCCTCCTCATACTTCAAGTCTATTCAAACATCTGTAAACCAGTGAAGAGTAATGTTGTATCACTTCCAAGTTATTCGACTCTTGAAAGAGCTTCTAACTAACATGATCCCTCTCGTCTGTTGCAGGATCACCTGATTGTCAAAGATGCAGAAAACAAATCAATGAGAGTCATGTCAGACTGTGATAAGCTCTCCCAAGCCAAATGGCGTCTCAAGCATCGCCAAAGCAAATGACAGGAACCTTTCAGGCCTCAAATCATGTGTGATATTGACCCTACTAATTGATCTATTTCCACATATTCTCTTTTGCAGGGGCAAAAGCAGAAAGATCGTCAAATCAATGATCAGATCCCCAATCCCAACTGATCCTTCTTGTGTCATTTCCCTACTCAATAAAGACAATCCATCGACACCCCTTTGTGAATAACTCTTTTGATATTCAAAATTCAGCACATTTGTAAATACAATTTCACTAAGTAAACACCCCTAAAGTTGTCAATAGGGCCTCTTGAGTAAAAATCATTCATTTGTTTTGAGAGTACAAACTCTCTCGTACTTCACAAAATGCTGCATGCCTTTCTCCAAATGGATTTTTGCATGATGATTTTGTCTGTCTAAATCACTGATTCCATTAAGGATTACTAGAATAGACAGCTAAGTGAAGAATACAAGTTTAGTTGAGCATGCTGGATGAGGCACGTCAGAATGATGACAGGCAAGCCATATCCTACACACAGTCCCCATCTATACACTTGTGGGATGAGTGTAGAAAATTCCGTGGCTCGGGGTAAAGAGTTCTCTCGCGAATGGTACGATAACCAAAATAATGAGAGGCATTTCATTGCTCACCCCTATTGAGCCCCATACACCGGTGAAGCTTCTCTCATCAAGAATCACCCCACATTGGAGCATGTCAAAGATAAGGCAAATCAGCATCACAAGGTGAGAAGAGGGATAGAAATTCTCTTGCTTGCACTTGCATCAATCTTCGAGTGTCTTTATTGCATATGAACACTCGCGTTAATATAAGTGCCTTAGAATGGCGAAGAGCAATTCCTTTTCTATGCATTTGTATACATTGTACAACCCAAGTGAATCTGTAATTTTACCCTCACATTGAGACAAAACAGAAGTTATTGCCATAGCCTAGAGCACTAGCTGAAGATGAAGACTCAAAGTCTAAATAATGGTGCTTTGATTGAACTCGCCTGGAGCGGTTCCTCAAGCAACAAAAATGAAAAAAATAGGGGCATAAAAAAGCAGTGTACCTGGTAAAAGCAAGGTCAATGCCCATAATTGAGGAACTGGAATAAAAGCAGGGGCATGAAAAAAGCAGTGTGCCTGGTAAAAGCAAGGCCAATGCCCTCCAGTCAAAAAAATACAGCCAAGAAAAAGTTGTGATTGTAAAATCTCCATTTGACAGTAAGAAGAAAGACCAGTGACAAATGCTGAGACAGTCACCAATTCTCACCCTTCTACATGTGAGTCAAGTTTACGTTATATTCCCGTTGTAAAAAGTCTCTTCAAACTAGGGGCACTTCAATTAACGTAGGATTTCATATGTGCATAAATATCGCTCGAAGAAGTACGAGCAAGATTACTCTATCTCTTTTCACAGGGTTCCTGACTTGTAAACCCGGAGAGAATCGTGCAACATTTTCATCCATCGACTTCAACCTTGATGGTCCCCATTGATGAGTTGCTAACCAAGTCTTCGTCACAATTTCAACAAAGACCTCTCACATTGGTAAAGTCGTACTACTTGCGAGAATACTCGGACCCCTACTGACATGATGACAGTGAGAAGTGTGATCCTTATAAATCCTGCATCAATGGTTAGGATACAACAGCCTTTCCATGAGAGTGAGTGGAAAGTCCTTTCAGACCGAAAGTCCCTCATCTGGCATGCTCAAGACATCTACGTTCTAAATGAGGGTTGTCTTTCAAAATCTTCCCCGTGAAATTCGGATGATAGAAAACGACAAAGTTGTCATGCATAAATCGCATTTGAACTTATGAGTTTACAGCATATACAATCATTGTGTACATGTCTACATATTGTGTAAATAATGAACATACTCTTAGTAATTAGAGATATTGCCAAATAAGCATATCCCTATCTGTCTTAAAGTACCTACCACTGTCCTGGTACTCTCTTCTTATCACTCGACCTACTCGAGTCGTCCCCTGAGTTTGGGTGCTTGCAGCGGTCTGAGTATCCCCTTGTCTTTGAGTACCTGCCATTTGCCTGGTACTCCCTCTTATCGACACTCGACCTGTTCGAGTTGTCCCTGCAATCGATATTTGCAACTCCGTCCGCTTATCCCATTGTTTTTGAGTGCTCGCCACTACTCGGGTACTCCCTCGTTGACACTCGACTGTTCAAGTTGTCCTTAAAGTTTGGATGCTCATGACTATCCAAGTATCCTCTTGTCTTTGAGTACCGATCATCGTTCGGATACTCCCTTTCCGTGACACTCGACTTGTCCGAGTTGTCCTCAAAATTGTATCTTTGAATTCTAGTAGCTACTCAAGTATTCCACCACATTATGCGCCTGCAATCACCCAGGTATGCTTTCTTACACTTGGACCAGTTGAGTGGTCCCTGATTATATCATTAAATATTTGTGTTCATCCAAATATTTCTCTACTTTGTATGCCTGTGTGTCTGCCGCCATCTAGGTAAGCCTTGTGTTACATTCAAATTCCCCATACCAGAAGGTGAGAAACCTTCATGAATATCCAAGGTATGTCCTCGATATTCTCAACTACCAGGAGGTGAGAGACCTTCACGAATATCTTAGGTACGCCCTCGATATTCCCAATTTCTAGAATGTGAGAGACCTTCACGAATATGCGGGGCATGCCCTCGATATCCTCAATTACTAGGAGGTGAGAGACCTTCACGAATATCCCAGGTATGTCCTCGATATTCCCTAATTGCCAGGAGGTGGGAGACCTTCACGAATATGCGAGGTACGTCCTTGATATTCCCAATTTCCAGAAGGTGAGAGACCTTCACGAATATCTCAGGTATGTCCTTGATATTCCCTAATTGCCAGGAGGTGGGAGACCTTCACGAATATGCGAGGTACTTCCTCGATATTCCTGATTACCATGAGGTGGGAGACCTTCACGAATAACCAAGGTACGTCCTCAATATTCCCAACTACCAGGAGGTGGGAGACCTTCACGAATATCTCAGGTATGTCCTCGATATTCCCCTTACCAGGAGGTAAGAGACCTTCACGAATATCTCAGGTACGTCCTCGATATTCCCAATTACCAAGAGGTGAGAGACTTTCACAAATATCTCAGGTACGTCCTCGATATTCCCCAATTATCAATAGGTGAGAGGCCTCCACGAATATGCGAGACCCATCCTCGATATTCCATTGGCCAGGTATTTTTTAGAAATTCGTACTTGTGATCATCCAAGTACCTCTTCAACGCCTGCGAACGTTCAGGTATCCTTCAAAGTCTGTACTTGTTAACATCCAAGTACTCTTTTGACACTTGCAATCAATCAGGTATTTTCCAGCATTTAGTATATGTGATCATACATGTACCCCTTCGATATCTGCAAACATCCAGGTATCCTCCAAGATTTTGTACTTGTGAGCATACAGGTACCCCTTCGATATCTGCGAACATCTAGGTATCCTCCAAGAGTTTGTACTTGTGATCATCCAAGTACCCCTTTGACGCCTGCAAAGGCCCAAATATCCTCCGGGTTTGTACTTGTGAATATCCGGGTACTCTTTCAATGCCTGTGAATGTCCAGGTATCTTCCACAAATTGATGCCTTGAGAAAGGTCGGCACATCTCCCGAGAAAGGTCGGGTCCAACAGGTGTCCTTGACGAAGATCAGGCACCCCATAAATTGATGCCCTGAGAAAGGTCGACGCATCTCCCGAGAAAGGTCGGGTCCAACAGGTGTCCTTGACGAAGATCAGGCACCCCAAAAATTGATGCCCTGAGAAAGGTCGGCGCATCTCCCGAGAAAGGTCGGGTCCAACAGGTGTCCTTGACGAAGATCAGGCACCCCACAAAGTGATGCCCTGAGAAAGGTCGATGCATCCTCCCGAGAAAAGTCGGGTACCAGCTGGTGTCTTTGACAGAGGTCAGACACCCCCACAAAATAGATGCCCTGAGAAAGGTCGGCGCATCTCCCGTCAAGGCGACCGAAGAAAGGTTCGAGTCCTAGACAAATCATTGATTGTTTTAATAGACGACCGAAGAGTGGTTCGAGTCTGGAGAAGCAATTTCTCGTCACGGCGATCAAGAACGATTCGGGTCCGAGACAAACCACTAATTGCTCTAACAGGCGACCGAAGAATGGTTCGGGTCCTGGAGGAGCAATTTCCCGTCAAGGCGACCGAAGAAAGGTTCGAGTCCTAGACAAATCATTGATTGTTTTAACAGGCGACCGAAGAATGGTTCGAGTCCTGGAGAAGCAATTTCTCATCACGGCAACCGAAGAACGATTCGGGTCCGAGACAAACTACTGATTGCTCTAACAGACGACCGAAGAATAGTTCGGGTCCTAGAGAAGCAACCCTCTCATATCACCAGGTAAGATGACACCTTCATACTTGCCAAAACTCGGGGTTCACACCCTTATCTCACTCACTCCCGGTAAGTAACTCCAGGTATCTTCTTATCTATCTTAGTATACGTAAAGTTATATTGCTCTTTTTCTGCATAGAATACTAGGTTCCAAATAAAATATGATATGCTACGCATGCACGGATAAAATTTAGGCATCAGTTTGTCTTTGAATGCAACCTCTGCGAGCTCACCTTCAAAGAGGGGCAACTGTTGACACCTTAATTTTATTTAGGTTTTATTAATTAAGTTTTCGAATAATAAATAAAAATAAAAAATAAACAACAAAAGCAGAAAGCAAGACAAAAGCAAAAAGAGAAAAGAAGCAAAAACAGCCCCTCAGGGGGCTTTCGAGCCCCCCCTCTTTTTCTCACGCAGCCCATGACTCGGCCCGCTCGCATGACTTGGCCCGGCCCCTTTTTTCTCCTCTTGTCTTCTTCCTCCATGGATGAGTAGCACGCGCAGGGAGCTCCAACGCGCGCGATGCTGGACAGAGACCGGCGCAAATGACAAGACAAGCAAGTGGGTGGCTTGGAAGGACGCCGGTTCAGCCGCACCCAAGGCCGATCGATGTGTGCCGACCGACGGCCAAACTTCCACGACCGGCCTTCCCCTCGCCTATAAATAGGGCGTCGAGGAAGGCCAACAAAGGGGCGGACGGAAGCGAAGAGAGATCGAAAGCTTACAAGCGCGGAATCTTCCCTCGAGAGACTTCGAGGGAGGCCCGAACGCTCGCAAGCCCGGATCTAAGGGAGAGGGAAAGATCGGAGCCGGAGGAGCTCGTGGGCGGAGTCGAGGCCGGGCGGTGAGCAAACTCGGAGAGAGATGGAAAAGTGCCGATCCGAGAAGCCGAAGACCCATCGTTGCTTCTTGTCCCTCCGGACGCCGTCGACCAAGCTCCGCTGAAACCCCACCGCCTCGAGTTGTGCCCGACGCCGTTGCGGTGATCATTCCGCCGTGCCACGCCGCATCTAGAAGCTAAAGGGCCGCCGTCGCTCCGCCACGTTGTTGTCACCCGCACCCGCAGCCCCTAGTCACCACCTCCATCCACCTCCTTGTCGGGCCACCTGCCGTAGAACAGGGTAACGGTAGGCGCCGACCACCACCTCCAGATCCACGCCGAGTCCGTCGTTCCCCTTTGCGTCTCGACGCCTCGGCCCCCTCACCAAACGCCGCAAGCGAACGAAGGAGAGAGGAGACCGAGAACCGGGTCGTCGGGTTGAGCAGATGACCCGATTCCTCTAGGGTTTCGAGGGTCCCCCAAAACGGTGACGTTTAGTAAAAAAATGGGACCCGAGTCGTTGGGTCGGACTCGGGTCGGGGGAACCGGGTAGGGATTTCACCGGTTCCCCACCCAAAGCGGCGCCGTTTCAAAAAAATAAAAATAAAAAGTCCAAAAAATCCGAGTCGGGCCCGCGTATGCGTCGGCTTTTTTATTTTTTATTTTTAAATAACATTTTAATTAAATAAATAATTTATTTTCCAAAAAAAAATCAAAATACCAAAAATATATTTTATTTTCGAAAAATATTAAAAAATATTCTAATTTCCAAAAAAAAAACAGAAAATATTAAAAAATTATTTTCCAGAAAAATCAAGAAAAATAAAAAAAATACTTTATTTTCCAAAAAATATTAAAAAATATTTTATTTTCTGAAAATAAAAAAAAATCAAAAATATTCCATATTTTCCAAAAATGCCAAAAATTCAGAAAAGGCCAAAAAGACTTGTATTTTTCCAAAAAGTACCAAAAATCCAAAAATCCCTTTTATGTCCAAAAATAGAAGAGGACCCCAAAAATATGTTTTTCCCCAAAAATGCATGGAAAATCCCTAAAACATCCAAAAAAACCTCAGGGTTTAAACAAGGTTAGGTACCGAAAGGGCATTAGTGATTAACTAGTGTAATCAAGTCCCCGATCCTAATTTCTCTGGTTGCGCAGAGCGAATATTTCTCCCAATATTTCGCATGGGTTTCTAATCAACCCACCCCAAATTGATTAGTGGCGACTCCGTTTTAAAAATTAACTTACAGGTTAAAAACTCAGATTATTAAAGTCGTGAATTGGTGGACTTGGGAGAGTCCGGGCTTAATTAAATCCAACCGAGCCATTAGCCTCCGTGAGGCGCCCGCCTTCCTCGGGCGTCAAAAAAAAAGAGATCGCGACAACTCCAAGTTGTGAATAGCTTGAACAATCACTTTGGTTATGCAATTTGTTAGTGTGAAGTAGTCATTTTCGTTAGAGTTAAGGTGTAAGTTAGTCGTTTCATAGTTGAGATAGAGTTTTATTAGATTTTAACATTATTCCTCGGTTATTTGATAGGGCCATGAGTTCGACGATACGAGTATCGTTTGTCGTTTGATCATATATGATGAGGTGAGTGGTACTATATCTTTTTTGATTTTATAAAATCATGTCTTGAAGTATATATATGTATATATATTGAATCGAGAAGAGCATTTTTATTGCATAAAAGCCGGATCGAGCATTTACTATCCTTTGATTGATTATGAGTGTTTGAAAAGCGTATTATACAAAGTTTGTGGAGAAATATATATGAAATTGCTTTGCGACCGATTGATGGAAAAGTTTATGATGATTTGAGAAATGGATATGAAATGGGTGATTGGCTATGTTGCAAAGTGTTATTTGTTTGGTTTAAGATATTGATTTATGGATTAGATTTCTGGTATTGGATGATGGTTATTTATGCTAAATATGACTGTGAACCCAGTGAGGGGTTTTTGAGGTATGCATATCAGGTTTAGGATATCCTTCCGGTCCCAGTCATCGGCTTTGTAGGTGGAGACCTTGCCAAAGGGAAAAGCTTGGTCGCCTTATCACCAGGTGTTGTGTCGTGACCATGGTAGAATATTGAGTAATAGATTAATCAATGGATGGACCATTGATATGTGATATTTGATGAAGATTACTCAATGGACTTGACCATTGATACTTGACTTTTGATGGTGATTTAAATGAGTTTTCCATATTAGTATAAAGCTTTGATGATAAGAAATAACTCTTATATGATTCGATATGTATTTTATATATTGAGTTTGAGTTATGAAGTTTGGTATTGCTTTGTATACATGCACAATGGTTACTCAATCTGCTTAGAAAATATGTACTACTCACTGAGCTTGTGGTTGCTCACCCCTCTATTCCAAACCTTTTCAGGTCATTTGGTTAGCAGCTAGCAGGTCAAAGAGTGCTATCGATGGGGACCTTTGGAGGTGAACTTTGGATATGGTTTGAGGCTGCGTCCTTTGCGTGGAAGGATAGCCGTGTTACCCCCTATAGGTTTTGGGGTGTGATAGCCCCGATGTTCATGTGTTTATTGAAGTTTGCAGCTATGATCTCCTATTTTATGCTTTAACTTGATCATCATATTATAAGATAATTTATGGCAAAATCCCGTGTAGGCATAACTTTTTTTATGCTAATTTTTGTCATCAACCTATTATGTAATCAAGCTTGATTTTTTTTTTTTTTTAATGAGCTTTCGAGCTTTGAGGTAATTCTAGGCGTTTTATTTATGTGTCTAAACTTCTTAATTCTACTCTATATCATGTGTGATCCCTAATGGTCAGCGACCTAATGGCCTGGTGCCTAGCTATGGGTGTCAAAAACTGAACCGAATCAAAATCGAACCGAACCAAACTGAAAAAGAACCAAAAATTCGATTTTTTCGGTTCCAGTTCTTATTAAAAAGACAAAATTTTTTTATCGGTTAACCAAACAGAACCGAACTAACAAACCAATAAAATCGAACCATTAACCAGACCCTATTTCTAATTCTCTCCCGTCTCCTCTTGTCTTGGTCAGCTTGGAGGTGTGATGGCGATGGCGACGGCAGCAGGGATGGCGACCGATTGAGGGACGTGCCCGAGCATGTCCTGCACAGGCAAGTCTCTAATCCCGTCTTCATTGCTCGCTGTCATTTAATTTAATTTCGTGCTTGCATGCCTCGCTTCCTCCTCTCGAGCTGAGGTGGAGAGAGTTTTAGGGACATGGGCGATAGGCGGTGGATACGTTCATTCATATGCTCGAGGATGGGTTTTTCCTAATGATTATTGTTTTGTGGTGGTTGCTTGGGCTTGCTCGGTTCCGAGAGAATGCATCGATTGGTGATACGGTTTTCGAGTTTATTATCAATAGCAGCTATCTTGATTCTGATGTGTGTGTTGGGTGTGCATTGGTTGACATGTTTGCAAAGGGTAGTGCTGATTTAGTTTCAGCTCATAAGGTGTTTGAGAAAATGCCCGAGAGGAATGTGGTTGCTTGGACTTTGATGATGCCGAGATGTACTCAGTTGAGTAGTCCAAAAAAAGTTGTGGATTTTGTAGGTTAGGCACAAGGGAGAATTTCTCCTCAAGTGCTACATTTATCTCTCTCTAGTATGCCTCTGTGAGTATTCCGGCACATTTGACTTCAGAAATTGGGTGGAGTTAGCTTGTAGATAGATTTGTGTTCAGATTTGCTGTTAGCCTATTGCTGGGAGTTTGTAGCTCCTTGTAGTTTCACCGTGGTGTAGATGCTTATTTAGAGAAAATTGCTATGCCTTATGGCATTTACCTTGTCATCGTCTTGACTTCTAAGGTATGAGTAGGAGATTCTTTGCTGCTTAGGACAGTTTCATGCAAAGATAATGCTATTTCACGGCATCTCTTTTCGTAGAAATGATGCCATCATAAGTAGCTCTTCTGATGTATTTTTTTTTTCAATAACATTCATTTTAATTGAACTTCACTGTGCTAGAAATCGGATGATCTGAATTCGATAGGAGGACCTATATATTTAAGGTTGTCATAAGACAACCATTAATTCATCTGCTAAACCTCAATGCTATTGTTTCTCATGCTAAAATAGCATGCGTGTTCTTTTCTTGGGATAGATTATACTAGATTAGCCCCGTGCTTTGCCCTTGTATGAACCGTTTAATACTATATTATGAATTTAAAGGTCTTTCCTACTACTATCCCATGAACCATCGCTCCTTATCACTCCAATTCTTAACCTTGCTCTGATACCACTTAAACGGGATGTTACGCCCTGATTCTCGAACGAGTGCCTATCCCTCATCCACGGTTGATTAATAACGACATCCCAGGACGCATTGCTGACCCTTTCATTTTCATACGCATGCGGAAGCAGAATATAAAATCCCCAGACAATAAAACAATGGGATAGAAAAGTAGGGCCATATTTTTCACAACTGAAAAACCACAACCACACTTTTATACAATACAAACTACATAGTATATAATACAATACTATTCACAGAAGTTTGATCTATCATATATTAGTCAACAACTTCAGGTTTGCAAAACGGGATGGGGTCTCAGTCCTCATCCGAGTCATACTCTGGATCATCCTCGAGATCATCCTCTGACTCCTCTTCGGGTTCTTCTTCTTCTTCAAACTCCTCATCAGGGTCTTCCAACTCCTAATCCTCCACCGGTTCCTCCTCCTCAAGCTCCTCCTCTAGCTCTCCTTCCCATGGCTCATCCTGTTTGACGATTTCCCCTTCCTTTTCGCTCCAATTAGCGCCGCCGGCTGAGTACACAGGAGTACCAGCATCATTCTCAAGCTTCGGGGCCTTTGCATCCACCACCGATCCATCCTTAGGATCCGTTGTCCCCTTCCCAAGGCTGCCTCCAAAACGAAACAAACATAGGCACATCACCTTCCGGCATGGGATCCTCTCTTTTGCCCATCGTGATACTCACGATACCATGATCGATGCTCGTGGAGCCTCAAGCTATCATTACCCACGTCAACCCAAACGATGGACTTAACTAGTATATACTCTAGTCCCTCGGGGTGGGGTGTATCAGAAAAGTTATACGCTATCTTGGTGACCTCTTTGAGAATGCCATAATGCATGGGAGGACGAGGAGGTGGAGGTGCTATCATCTAAGGGCCTGAAATGTTGTCCCACAACGGGGTGAGACTACGTCTCAACAAGTTCTACCCCACTAAGACTCGATTAGTAAACCAATATGCCATAAGGGGCTACCTATACACAACACGGACGAGAGGACTTACTTTGGCATCAGATTCCACCGCAATTCAACACGGTTTGATAGGCACCCAATCAATCACCACAGATCGAAACATCGATCAATCGACCTAGTCGATTACATGTCAATCAAACCATTCCCGGTCATTCTAACCATTGTTATCCGTTCTCAAACTGATATTTCTAATCACTGAGGCCACGTGCATACTCCGAGATGACATGCCTAGTCATCGAGCCATGCATTCTCGAGGTGATATAACTAATCACCGAGCCACGTGCATTCTCCGAGGTGATATAACTAATCACCGAGCCACGTGCATTCTCGAGGTGATATTCCTAGTCACCGAGCCACGTGCATTCTCCGGCGACATATTGAATCATCAAGCCAATGTAATACCATGTTTTTCTCCGAGACGACATCCTTAGTCATCAAGCCGACATGATATATTGCATAATCGATTTCCCACTTAATTACCAAAATTGACCAATTTTAACAAAAATTACTCATCTACACAAATTCACTTAATTGGCACAATCGAATACTCAATTAAATAAACGAGAGATCACCATGATCGGCATGAAATTCCGGTCGTCGACTATCCTAGCCTAATTTCCATAAAATAAATAAATAATTAAATAATTACAAAAAATATCAAGTAAATAGCAATAAATCCTATTTAGGCCCGTAATGCCTAATTGGATGCCAAAACGGACCCGGAAAAATTCAAAGGTTCGTGCAATAAATAGTAGGACCTATTTACTTGCTAATTACCCTAACCATATGCCTAACATGCATTGATAAGGCACTAAACTAATTATGCATTGATAAGGCACTAAACTAATTACTTTTTACTCTAATCTAACCACCTAATTGCACTTAATTAAATCTAATCAACCCCTAAAGCATCATTAACAAACTAGCGAGAATTAGTGAGTTAAACTCACTTGTTTAATGAGCGGTTTGGATCAAACTGACAGAACGTCGCGGGGACTGATTCTCCTCAAAGTGGGCATAGGTTTCCGGCCCACGAGAACCACCTCAAATCAAGTTTGGAATGCAGTGTTGGAAACCCATTATTTTCCCCCTATGATTTGAGCTGCAAACAAGGGAAAACAAAGCTGGTTTGGTGAAGTAAGACCGGTGGAAGCGGGCGGGTGGTTTGGGGAGGTAAGCGGTGGTGGACAAGGCCTACAATGACCGAGTTGGTCGGAAAAGCTCACAGGGGACGCACGGACAGCGGTGGACAAGGTTGCTGGACAGTGTGTGGGGCGAGGCGGAGTCGAGCGGTGAGGCGGCGAGGCGTTCCGGCGGTGGTGGCTGCGTGCGATGGCTCCAGGCTGTCCGGCGGCGTGCTGTCTGCTCCAGTGGTCTTCTCCCACTGCTGTGGGCGTCGAACAAGCTAAGAGGAGGGAGTTGGAGCAGTGGACGGCAAGGGGAAAGAGAGAGAAAGGGGTGAGGGCAAGTTTGGCTTTGGTGGGGTCTCCTTGGTCAATTTTTCCACAATCTTGTCCTCTATTGACCATTCTTGGCCAAGTGTTGTCCCTTGGCTACCCATGAGCCACCAAGGCTTATCCATGGACACTTGAGATGGTCCAAAATGCTAGGTAATGAGGGCACATGAATTTAACACCAATCTTCTCAATTGGACACCGATCTATGCTCGATTCAATCTCATTTGGTCTCAATAATATCAATCAATCCACCATCGATCATTTCGGTATTTTTCCTCACCCACACAATCCACTTGATTCTCAAATTTGCGATCAAAACGATCCCTGCCATTTTTTCTGAACAGAAACGAACCTAGGACGACTTTTTCCCAAAAAGTCTTGAATTGTAGAAAAATCTTCTGAGATTGGTCGCGCTCCTATAATTTATTGTGACATGATAGAATCTTCAATTTCTGAAATCGGACTTGAATTTGTGGTTAATTTCCATTCGGCACGTTTTTAGCGTGACCTAGGCTATTAGGTGGCTTTCAGAAATTTTTAGCGCAAATGACTCGCGGTCGATTTTCTTCAAGCCACAATGAACCCACTCGACTCATTGGCGATTCTCGATTGTCGTGAAAATCTCGATGATTCAAATACGGACACGGGGCACCGAAACAATAAGAAAATCAGTCTAGTGCCGGTCGACGAAATTTTCCAATTTAGTGGTGTCACCCACGATTAGCCACACATCTCAATCGGACCAATCTATCTTTGATTTCAAATCGATTTTTATATTGTGCCGTAATGGCATCTAAGGATGAGCACGATCGAAGCCGATTCTTAGTCGGGTCTCAAGTCTATTTGCCTTAAAATCCTTAATGGTTTTCCTAGATAGTCTAGTTATCTCGAGTGATCGGCTACGGGGCAGACCCTATAGGCGCATTAATAAAATGCCCGATTTATTCAATAGAAAATAGGGTCGAAAATCTGGGATATCACAACTCTTCCCCTCTTATAAAAATTTTGTTCTCAAATTTAAACCTTACAAAACTTAAGCAAAAAAGTGGGGGTACCAACGTCTCATCGACTCTTCAGTCTCCCATGTCATTCCTTCAGTACTGTGGTATTGCCAGACCATTTTGACCAACGAGATGGTCTTTGTATGCAGAACTTGCTCTTTTCTGTCCCACGATCTAAGCCGGGCTTTCAACGTATGACACTCGGTCATCCACGTCAAATTATTCAAAATTGAGCACGTGGGTCGGGTCAGCTTATACTTCCTTAACATCGACATGTGAAAGGCGTCGTGCACTTACACCGGTCTCAGCGGCAATGCAAGATGATACGCTAAGGTCCCAATGTTCTTAAGAATCTCAAACGGACCTCGTACCTCGGACTCAATTTGCCTTTCTTTCCAAAGCCCGAAGTTCCTCTCATTGGTGATACCTTTAGAAAAACGTGATCACCAACCTAGAATTCAATAATCTCCGACGCTTGTGCGTAGCTTTTATGTACTATATGCGGTCTTTAATGCTGCCTCGATCACTGCAATGGCATCCCACGATTGCTAGACCAACTGCGGACCTATGATCTTTCTTTCATCCACTTCATTACAATACAGGTGTCTTGCACACTGTTGCCATACAACATTTCAAATGGAGCCATCTTGATGCTGCATTGATAACTATTATTGTAGGCAAATTCCACCAGGTTTAACAAATCTTCCCAACTTCCTTTAAAGTCCAGTACACAAGCTCTCAACATATCTTCAAATGTCTGAATTGTCCTCTCAAATTGGCCATCTGTCTGAGGATGATATGCCGTACTGTACTGAAGCTTTGTACCTAAAGCACTCGTAAGCTTTTCCAAAGGCGGCAGTAAATTTCGGGTCTCTATGAGGTTATCATAAGTGGCACTCCTTGCATTGAACTACTTGGTACCTAAGGCACTGTAAGCTCTTCCAAAAGGCGGCAGTAAATTTCGGGTCTCTATCGAGGTTATCATAAGTGGCACTCCTTGCATTCGAACTACTTGACGCATGTACAGTCTACGTTTCTATCCGGCGAGGTCTTTTTAGGGCTGCAATGGTGAGCCGAGCTTTGTCGGTTTATCGACTACCCAAATTGAATCATTTCCTCTTTGACTCCTCGGTAGTTCGGTCACGAAATCCATCGTGATATGCTCCCATTTCCATTGCGGGATCGCGAGGTTTGTAAAAGTTCTCAGGCTTGCAATGCTGAACTTTACTGGCGACATGTCAAACATTTAGCGTATGCTTGGCGACATCCGCCTTCATATGACCACCAATAGTGTTGACGCAGATTTTGATACATCTTGGTACTTCAGGGATGAATGCGTAATTGCTATATGATGCTTCGGATAAAATATCATCTACCGAGCTCCACATCATTAGGTACAACCATCTCGGAATCTTAGCGTTCCATCATTAAAAATCTGAAAGTCAGCCTTTCTTTTCTTAATGTCTTCTGTGGAAAATTTTCTGTATGTCTAGATGCGATTGGAGTAGTTTAGTATGTCCTTGGACATCGGTTCAATTATGAGAGTGACCTTAAGACTTGAAAGGTGGCCTACCTCAAACTTGAACACCGAATCTCGGGAGGCTCTCTCGATTAGAAGTTCCCACTTCTTAATAATTATGTGAGCTACGAAGACTTTCGACTCAAAGCATCGGCGACTTATTTTGCCTTTCTGGGTGATATAGAATATCATAGTCGTAGTCTTTCAACAATTCCATCCATATGCGTTGTCTCATGTTCAACTCCTTTTGAGAGAATAGGTACTTGAGGCTTTAATGGAGTACGTGAATCTGGAATCTTTCTCACATAGATAATG